>DWJZ01003693.1:0-16560 GCA_018249125.1 Asbolis capucinus
AGGTGCATCCATCGTGAATCTACAGTTTGCAGTGTTGCTTAGCCTTATGGTGTGTAGGTGTTTTGTTAAGCCTTCAATATCCAATGAGTACTCTAACCAGGACTCTCATTTCCTGTCAGTTAAGGTGCAGCACTTTTTTAGAGTATTGTCGCGAGTAACCAGATATGAGGGTTTTTGATTTCCTTAGACCGAGTGTGTTTTGCCATAACTGGGCTCCCTGCCTCAGGGTCTTGAGGATTGCCCTTGAAGTGGCTTTGGGTCCCGCGGTGGACGCTTCTGCCCCCCTCCTGGCAAGTTCGTCCACCTGGATTGCTTCAAGTACAAGTTTTGATTGCACTTCTTGTGACTTCAGTGCGAGGAGTGCTGCCTGGCTGCCTGATAGTATCCCTATACGTTTGTTGACGTAACCCTTCTGAAGGTTTTGATGAACGCAGTCTATTATTCCAAACACTGCTGGTTGGAATATAGTGGCCAAAATACCCAGGTTGCAGGAAAGCTTCTCTTTGGGTTTGCCTTCGTAGACCCCTGCTTCAGCTTTACCAACTCTGCGAGAATCGTCTGTGAACCATATGACGTCACTTCCTCCAAGGTTTCTTCTTCGGCTTTTCTTTCTTCTCTCTTCGGTATTATGACATTGAATTGTTTGTTAAAGCTTAGTTGCTTTTGCATGGCTTCGTGGGGCGTGCCATGAGGTCGTCGTATGCCTTCCTCATGGCGATTGGTTCAGGAGCGACGTAGTAGACGCCCTCGTCGTTTATTATGCGTACTGGGATGAATTGGAATAACTTGCTTGCGTCGGTGTTTCCGCCCGCGTATGATTGAATTGGCATTTACTAAGTTAGTGCGCCCAACACCTTAGACATCATCGCCACTTACCATCAGGTGGGATTGATGTCAAGCATTAACTTACTACATACTGAATACATACATACATACTGAATAGCTTTCACATATTTACATACAGATGACATTTTCTGAAGATAGTTTGTATGAATACAGACAGAAGACTATACATTTTAATTTTATTTGCTAATGACATGATAGATATAGAAAGTATTAATTATCCCTACATTCTGAAGCATCAGAGTACGGCAGCGACGCGAACTAATCCCAAGCCTGGAGTCTGCAACACGACGGTATGATGGAAGTGCTTTTAGTAGCAACTCATGTGATATAGAACACGTGAGGCCGGCGCGGTGATCACAATAAGAAACATTTACTGGACGTGAAGCTTCAATCACTACGACCTGTTTAACATGAATAACACAATACTGTTGTTTTGTTCATTGTTTCACACAAGAAACCTTCGACGGATCGATCTGAGAAAATATCGGCACAGAGATACATTGTAAATTGAAACTTCAATAATTTATTTCATGTTGCGGACACACCAATCAACTACGGTTGCAGTTGCAGAAGCAACTACAGTTGCGGAATGCTGCCATAGTAAAGAAGAGAAGAAACGACGAAAGAAAGTCCTCAACACGTCTTTACAGATTTATATTATTTCTAAGCATTCTTATCATTCTATTCATTAATACTCTTTCGCTACAAGGCTGTGATTTAATTTATTATTTGGTGGGAAATGGACATTGCCAATTTATTATTGAAACGGACGTTGAGGCCCACAAAAGGCGGAGCAGGTGGTAACCGAATAGTACATACTTGTTTCGAAGTAGAAAATAATGCAATGACCTTCTATGAACAGACCAGCGCGGCGGGCAAGGCTAGATCTGAAGCTAGTTGCAATTATTCCAGGATGAATCCCGGAAATATCCGATTTTAACTTGTTTTAATATCATTATGAGATAGGACAGTACATATAGTGCCGTGGCCGGTATATACCGCTATAATTATCATCCTCCGACTGAAATTCCAGTAATTACCTGTGGTGTATTAAAAGGTTTGATATCAAAATTAAAAAACTGAAATACCTCACATCGTTTTACAAAACAACGACTGCCATATTATTGCGACTGTAAAATACAAGCCCCACCATCAATTTAATGTTAAAATAAAGTAGTTGAGGTGAAGAAAGGGAGAAGTTGGTAGTGACGTCGGCAGGAGCTGAACAACGAGTGATATGTTCCTCCCGCGGAACAGCTTGTTTCGGCTGCGGCCGGGGACTGGTATCTTTTGGTTTTTGGTACGGTTTTTAGGCTGCAGTCAGTTTTCTTCACTTAGCCATAAAAAGACAAAGTAAATAATAAATCCTTCCTGTGCGCCAACGCGGTGCCGATATCACAATCTTAAGCTTCCTCGTTTAATATGCTATTAACACAAAAAGACTTACAATTCGAACCAGTAGTTCCTGAGATTAGCGCGTTCAATCAAAAAATCTCTTCAGCTTTAAAATATTAGTATAGACAATTTAAAAACTACTTAGCAGAGTCAAAAGACAACTTGAGAACTTTCTGCTCGAATATAAAACTCAATACACCCAGTATCAATTTTATCTCTGAAACCGACCGACATCACATGCCTCCCGCTAGTAATACAATGAAAGGATCATTGTCGACGTGGTCACGACCAGTTAAATACGCATTATTAAAGATAACTCAAAAACTAACCGATAGACTTCGTTCAAAATTACATGCAATTATTAGAAATCCAATAAAAAGTAAATAACGGATTTATATGCATTATTTACTTTTTATTTACTTTAGAAATTAATGAAAGATGCTAATAACTCGAAAACTGCCCATCAGATGTCGCTTAAAATTAAACTACGAGTCAAGTAAAACCTTTCAAATAATAAAACAATCATGAAAATCGAACCACCCACTCAAAATTCATGCGGAAAAAATAAAGTCAAAAATATTAAAAGGAAGAATAACTCGAAAACTGCCCGTCAGATGTCGCTCAAAATGAAATTACGAGTCAAGTATAACCTTTTAAATAAAAAAACAATCATGAAAATCGAACTACCCACGAAGTCATGCGGAAGAAATAAAATCAAAAATATTAAAGGGAAGAATAACTCTAAAACTGATCGTCAGATGTCGCTTGAAATAAAATGGAACCACATCGCAAGCACCAGCTTTCGATAATAATCGGTCCACTAAAGTTCTGAGGTAACATACATACATATATAAAAAATACACACGAATCAAGTGCCTCCTCTTTCTTTTGAAGTCGATAAAAACGCTTGAATGCAAAAATCGTAGCTGTCGAACATTTTGAAAGTGTTTTGCTTAATCCATTATTAATCGGGAGTAATTAATTGGGAATCACGAAAATCAGTTTATGTTATATTTATACATATGTAGAGTCAGTGGCTTAGGGTCTGTCGCAGAGTGACTTCATCTTAGTAACAAACAAACAAATAACGGAGCGGTTTCAAATATAGCGCCGGTTTGATGGTCTACATTAGACATGTCTCTGCTGGCTGCACCAAATTGGAGTTATTTAAATACCTGCCTGTTTGTATATTATTTAAATCCCTCGAAAGTTCCTGACAAATACACCAGGCTCAGACCTACTGGTATTCCTACGAAGTGAACATCATCAAATAGAAACAATAACATGCTATTGGGAACCGAAGCCCACTGAATGAGAATTCCATTATAGTTCTGGTGACTTCAGCATATTTGTATAAATAAAATAAGTAAATAAATATCTTGGGACAACTCCCACACGGCCATCTGACCCCAAACTGAACGTTAGCTTGTGCTATGGTGATCAGACAACCAATAAACATAGATATATATATTTTTAAATTTACACACAGACAAACATTCCTGCTCATCACAGAAAAGTTTGACCTGGGTGGGAATCGAACCCACGACCTTCGGTGTAGTAGTCAGGTTCACTAACCACTGGACCTGTCAATACCTGATCTCTGCACAATTATTATAAATGCGAAAGTTTGTGAAGAGGGATGGATGGATACTGTTCCTCATTCACGTAAAAACTACTGAACGGATCCGAATGTAATGAAATAAAAGTTAGCACTGGGCTGGACAGTAGTCGAGAATACCACTTCCGCAACTTCTTATGAACGCACGTGCCCCGTGGGCGAATCTATGGAACTAGTTCTATATAAATATAGAACCCTACGTAGAGCATGCAAAGAGCATACGAGGATAAGTTTTTATTTGGCTTTACTTTTTTACTATCGAACACTTCACAAAATCCTTTTGAGTATTTCAGCATGTTTCTGAAAAGAAAACTCCAGACAAAAGGAACAGCAAGTATCTCGTAACAATAACCGTTGCCTACGTCGAGTTTCCTGCTTCCCTTTTGTATTTGGATCACAGAGAACACTTGCTATAATTACCGATCTATTTGAATATTGTGCAGAGTGAGTAATTCTGGAGAATAACAACTTGAATATAAGCCCAACACACGAGTCACACGAGTGTTACGTCCTGCCCCCTGCCCCGGGCCCCCCAGCATCTATCGCGGGTTTTAACGGAAGAGTGATCTTTACGAAGGGCGATAAACTCCACCGACTATAAAAGGGTAATATACTTTTAAAGGTATAGCCTCACCTGTTTGATCAGGTTAAAAGCCTATTCCACAAAAGTATGAAGTTACCTAAAAGAATAATATTTGGCATGTTCTGTTAGTGGGGGCTGTTCGATGTGGATAATGTAATATAGTATCACCCAAATTTGCTTCAAATTTATATGTTTTTAGTCAAACGACGGCAGATCTGATCCCCGTCGCCAAAGCCACTATCAGCGTACCTAGACACCGTACCCCATCTCCTCAATACTTGTTAACCTGTCATGTTTTCATTGAATTTTCCGCAAGAAATCGCTTGGAATTTCATTGTGCTTACTTATTAAACTTTGTAATTTTCCTACAGTGCGCAATGAACGAAGAGTTTAAATACATATGTATGGTGTATAGACCGGAAGAATCCCAGAATGGTTACGGCGCCTGACTGAAAGGTGGAAAATTAGCAGTAATGAGGAGAATATGTCTAAATTACCTGCGTGCTGCGTGGTGGAGGACCACGAGGGATATTTGTAGCACCCAACTCCATAAAGACCAACTTTGAATTACCAACTTGAACGAACTCATTTTCTTATTAAGACATTCCAAATAAATGTTAACCACCGTAAGTATTACTTTATGGTCCCATAACACGCCATGGAACTACTGAGTGTAACTTTAATAAAGATACATTATTCGTAACAGGTTCGCTGTGGCACTTTTATAATTTGCTGAACCAGCAGTAGCTGAGGTAATATATGAACATAATATATGTACTAAGCAACACGAGAGTGAGCTCGAGAGTGAGCGAGTGTATCACATTGTCTGTGTCTTGTATAGTTTAATTAATTTAGTTTTAAGAATTAGTGAACATCCTTAGGCAGAAGGTCACTGTGTGTGGATGAAGTTTGAATAATTATAAAGAATGTTTGGTTGGAGTGTAGTGAAGCCACAAGCGGCCTTATCTTGAAGCCTCGCCACTCTCCGCCTCACAGAAATGTCTCGGACAGACGTCAGTTAATTAATAATTATACAGCCGGAGACATATTTTCTAACGCACCTCTAAAGAGCTTTTCATTTTCGCCGAGTGTTTCCTGTAATTACTAAGCTAAATACGTACGCCGAAAAATAAAATGATTGTTGGATGCAACTGAAAATTTGAGTATTTTTTGTAAACTGACAAATTGTACGACAGATCTGGGACGGTATTTGATCATCGCTACATACATACGAGTACACTTGTACGAGTATGTATCTATTAAAAGGATAGAAATAAGAACTGCTTCTCTTGATATAAATAGAAACGGAATTCGTGTACTATTACTTTATCGTTAATCTGTCTGTCCGTCGAGTTATAGTGTTAGTGAATGTATTAAGACAAGAGTTCTTGAAAATGCACCGGCAGCTCCACTCAACGTGGAATATGATAAGATGTGCTGACAAATTAGTTTTAGGACCTATCCAAGAGGATGTTACATTGAAAATATTAAAAAACCAATGTGAAAGTAGTCCCAGGTCTCTTGGAGTTGTGATCGAATCAAATTTATACATCGACGTAATTAGTTCGTGTATATTTGATTTCATACTGATAAGTTTATCCGTAAAAACATATAACATAGCAATATTCAATATTATTTATTGTTCAAGACATCACAAATGACACCTGTTTCCCGAGATCAAATATTTATCTGTCACAGACCGCTCCGCAGATAGGATCACTACCATAAAGCTACGAAGGCGTCAAAGGAACAGGAACGGAAGGCTGCCTGAAATCGTGTCAGCCATGTTAAAATTTTCACACTAGTAAACAAAATAAAAACGAATATACTGCTCTTAAGGCCGACCGTAATAGCTGACGGGGCGCGTCCTCGTAGATAACCGAGGGCCGGCACAATTCTTGGTCCTCTCTGCACACGAATGCTCGAAGGTGTTCAAATGTCAACATATCCAACATATTGCGCGCACTCACTTAGTAAAAGCCTATTCATTCTGCTCTAGAGGACTCTTTCAGGTGTATTTCAACGACGATTGATGTTTAACAGATTGAAAATATGATATCGAGAATAACCAATAGTTTTAATTGACTTGATAAACGCTATTCTTTTTGTTGTTGAGCCTGGTCGCGGGCAGTCGTTCCTATCGATTCTCATTAAGCAATCCTGCTGAGAATGATTTATTCTTCAAATCTCCGCTTCACGCGCCGGACGTTCTTACAAAGAAAGTACTTTTTTAAGTCCTGAGTCCCTGCTACTTTACACTCATTATTTTATAAAGATTACTGGAAATTGCCCTCGCTTCGCTTCGGAAGACGAGTTGTCCAGTGGTTTCAGATTTGCCGTTTTAACTTTAACCTATTATCCCACGGGATAAAAAATATTCTATAACAATTGTCCATACATAAGCCACAAACATGCTAAATTTCATCTAAATTGGTCCATTGGTTTCGGAGTTGTCATACTAATTTTAACCTGTTATCCTATGGGAAATAAGCCATTCCTTGGGATAAAACATATCTTAAAACCATCCTCGGATTTTATACTACAACTATGCCAGGTTTCATCTAAACCTGTCCAGCAGTTTTTGCGTGAAGCTCGAACAGACAGACGGACAGACAATAAATAAAAAAAAATGTTTTGGTCTGTGTATTGATAACAAAGCCTCCCTGCATTAAATTTTCAAACATCAGTTAAACCTTCAAAATACTGTAAATACGACCTTCGGTGTAGCAGACAGGTTCACTACCCACGAGACCAACCGGCATGCCAATATTGTTAATTAAGCTAGCCGCCGACTGCAAATAGAGCTCAGCCCGAGGGTTGTTTTATGAGTGCTCAGAGTGTTAGTAGCACTTCCTTGTTATTGCTGAGCAGCTCTCTAAACTCACTAATTACTATCGTAACTAATACACGTAGGTCAACTAATGCTACGCATAATACATATTTTTAATTGCCTTTCAATTAATATGATAAAACTGAACAAGATTACGCAAGAAATAGAGATACAAATTAACAGTTCCGTTGAACAGAGAACATACGACTATTTGTGAATAAATAACGGAGTCAGGCTGCAGGCGGAACATACGCAGAAATTTCTGGCGGCCTCGTCCTGTCACATTACACTTTACAAACTGACAACCAGTGAAGCGAACGCAAAGTGGTTTATGGCAGAATGACAAATAATATATGGGCCCTTTTAACACCAACTACATATATGTATCTCGCAACAACATTTATTATTCTGTGGCAGCACCTGTCGATACATTCTAAAGCAAGTTATTGTCTTTTTGATAGTTTTACTCTAAAATAACGCCGCACAGCAAATGTTATTCAAAAAACCATTATTCCGTCACTGTATTACTAGGCATGAAAGACCTGTCGATTCCTATCAACTACTGATAAGATAAAAAAGCCCATAAAGTGATTCAGCTCCGCAGACACCGAAGCCGTGCGGTAGAGCCAGTCTGTGTACTCACCATTCAGAACGAATGAGCCTCTCTCACACGCATCAAAGCTTTCATCATCATTGCTACTCATACCTGAGCCGCGGCTGCGCAGTCCACCGACCAGAACCACTAGTGTTGATTGGAAGCCTTCGTTCACCTTTGAGAACTTTTTGGGGAACTCTCTGGTTTCTTCTCATTGGCTTCCTTTTCGAAGCAAGGGATCATTTTCATATAAAACTCATTTAATTAAAAAATACATTTAAGGTTTATGTAGTTTGATTATATAATTTATAGTACGACCAGTCTTCTCAATTACAAATACCTAGCTATACATCGGATCGACACAGTTGTGTTTTCCCTCTACGAGCCACGAGAGATACATATCGTATTGGTGCAGCGCTGGCTCGTGGACTGGTCATCGCGATGTTAGCAGATACGCAGAGAGTCGGCATCATTCGCAGATATTAAGATAGTAGCTGATCAATTTCTGTACCTGGAATATATTTAACACAAACTACTGGAAATATTGTTTAACTAAATAGATCATATAACAATTACGTTTAAAAATGTGTCAGTTGTTTGTCTCTGTTGTTATAAGTGTAAGTTTACGGTGCTATATACTGTGCGGCGGACGATGTAATTACTAATGCTACTGTTAGTTGTTATGTAAACATCTCTCAACTTTGTTTACATTTGCTGTTTGATAACAACAAGAAAGATGTCGAGTGCATTTCTAGTGTTCCTTACCTGAGGTGTAAAACAATACACTATAATCAGGACTTCAACGTCCGTCTGTCCATCCACGACAGGGACATGGGTGTTATAGCAGCAAATACTTATTATAATTAAACCAATAAAATTATTAAATAGATTCCTTATTCAAGTTTAAAATTAAAGTTTCTCCCAGTAATGATTTAATAATTTCCCTATCACCTTTCCACCATCGAACACGCTGACGCACTGCGGGTGGCCATCCCTGCGTCGAAGATATCCGCCCGGAACAAGCGTTCGACATCAAGCTTACCTCGAAGAACTGGAATAAGTGGTCCCGCCGGTGGAACCGTTTGATTATAGTCTAATGTAATTTCCGTCAAGTCGAAAGTGAATAGGCTTTATTAAATGATTGTGCTTTACCATCAAAGAGAACATTGCTGCTGGTCATCGGGTGAGACAGTAGGCAAGCGCCAACTTAATGAATGCAAAAACGGTGCTATATTCCATTTTTAATACTTTACTTTTATTAAAATACGAAACGATACTCACTTAAGATTGATATCATCGAGGAGCTGTTTGGGCAGGAGGTCCAGCAGCTGCGACACGTTGAGGTTGTCCCAGGTCTTCTCGCTGCCCAGGATCTGCTGCGTGCAGTTGAAGAAGGTTTGAATGTCCAGTTCCGAGTCCATTGCAATCACTATTCCGTGTCACTCAGCACAACATGTTTTATGTTCACACACCATCGATAGAATGATATTCTCTTTAACTTGTAACCTACATAATAGTGGAACAAATTACAGGTAAATACATACTTCCTGTCGCTTAGTGTTGTCAGTTTGTAGACTTATGGGATATTAATATCATTGATCTTAGAAATTAAATAATTGCTTTTGTAGACCAAATTACTTTATCTCAAGTAAATTTCCGACTATTCATTAATTCAGTACGTGAAATATAAACATTGACCCAGGCAGCTACCCCCACTCTTGACATTCTCGTAGCTGCTGGAGACGGTAGACCACGCGTTCATACGATGCTAGTACAAAATGTTACAAACTACAAACAAGTACGACCTCGTCTTCATTAACTCGGAACGTTGATCAAGATCAATATAATGAAGCCGTGCTTCTAGTTGTCTAGAATATTGTGCCAGTTTGTGCTGGTACAATACATTTTTATATTATATGTATATTAGTCGAAGGCTTCCACAATAACTTTTCCGTCACATACAAGTAAAATTACGCTAAGTATCTTAAATTTTCAAGTAAAATGTTTAAAGTTTTAAACAGTCTATATGGCTGAGTTAGTGTGATTTGGAGATGGTAATGTTTAGTTGAAATCGGTTAAATAATAAAATACATCAACTTTACAAAGGTATTGATTCAATTAGTATAAGCTATCCCTTCACTTATTTCTTGTTGTTGCTGCCAGTACACAGGTAGTTTGTTTCTTAGGGGTATCAAGTAAAGTTTCTTAGTGTGTATTAAGGAGGCCGTAACGGGGAAGGAACAAAATACAAGTTGGGGCAGCGCTGGAGCTGATAGTCAGTGCGGACTGAATCAGTCTCACCTGAATCACTAAACTGACGTTAGCGAAATACAGACAAACAGTCACCTTTTACCGTTTAAAAAGGCTTCAAAGAGTTGATAAAAATTTGGAACAAAAACTATTTGACGAGGACGAGGTCGTACACAAAAGCTAGTTAACCATAACTTACTAGTTAATTTACAACTTTCTAGAAGCTTGTCGTATGAACTTTTTCCATTAATTAGCAATAAAAGCTACCTAAACAACTGATTAATAGCCTTTTTTCAAAAAATTATCATCATAATAAAAAAGCTTCGCCGCATTTAAAGCTTTACTTTCCTTTTTATGGTTGGTGTAGTACAAGAGGAAGTATAAACCGAAGTTCAGGCAGTCCTTACTCCACTAACTATGATATGGAAACAAATGACTCCCCTGTCGCGAGAGCACACCTCCTGCGCCAGTTACGAGCCTGTAGTGTGTAGAGCTAAGCTAGGATTGATGAGTCATAATACAGACATCGGTGATACACGTCTATTCTTATTGAACACGTCCTGCGTGCGCCAATAAAAGCCAACCAGTCTTACAGCCCTGTATCTACTATTAAATATTGAAGTTAATCTTCTTTAGGCGTAACTCATGGTATCTGAAAAAAACCAAATGCCTCGGGACGACGATAGTAGGAAGATGCAGGTGTTAATATAGAAACATAATGTCGACACTTCAGGCGGCCGAATGGAGGTGTGAAATTAGATTGGTTTATTGATTTATCGCAGGTACAGACAGACACAGTAGGAGACAAGGCCTCAATTATTAAGGCCTCCATTAATAAGACTATCCACATTAAAATTACACTTGCGATAACTATATTTTTAACTTACAGTTATCTGTCACAATAAGCATCAAAGTTTACGTTCACTTAAATCGCGTGTAGAAGTAACTTACACTTAAATTATTATTGAGAAACTTTGAAAGGCTGTCAAAATATTTGTATGAGGAACGTCCGGTCCTGGCTCCGACGATATCACCGACGTGAAGTGTGCTATACTCAAATACTACAAAAAACGTGCTTTTACTTAAAAGGTTCTGGTTATATGACATCAATCAAAATGTTTACTCACAAAACAAATTTGATATCCGGAATAGAACAGCGGCAGTGACGAGCAGACCGAGTATCTATTATAGTAGTACGAGGGACATCTACCTCGTTCAATGCTGCCATACAAACAAATATAACATAATGTTCTGAAGCATCCGTTATATCCGTTAATGTCGTGTTTCATTGATACTTCCCGGCGATCCAATTGTCGGTACTCTCGTGATGTACCTCACTTGTTTCCCACAAGCAAAAACAAGTAAGTTGCAACTCAGAAAATTATAATATTTGAAACGATTTTGATGGAATTTCGTACAATTTTAAACCACCTAAGATTATGAAAAGACGCTGGGAGTTGAAATATATAGAAGAAATGTTGTAATTGCTTGGCAAAGACATAAATCTCTTTATTTTAGCATTTGATAATTTAATAAATGTTAAAATATAATTTTGTTCCAGTGTTTTTGAAATTTAAAGCTATCTGTGGACGCAATAAGATTTAGTTCACGTGGAAGACATGCGGGGCACTAGGGCTCAACGCTATTGAAGTAGGAACGTGTATAATTTGATAGTCAATAGTGAAGACAACCGCACGCGAGTAACTTGTGCCAGCAAGGAATTATTAGAGAACACATGTAGTCCCTCTTGCTGGCCACGGCAACACTTTTAGTCGCGTGTCAAATGAGCACTTAGCAGTCGTTGTGTACGAGTAGGTACCCTCACGCGGCCTGCGGACGAGGAAAAACAGCTCAATTATGTGCTGGGACGACCTGCTTTCGTGTTGGCAAGCAACCTGAGAACAGGAATTCCGCACTAATGGACGTTCAATGTCAAAAGTTTTCTGAGAGTGATCGCATCGGACTCCTGTCGGCCTCGCCTGCCGTGCCGTACTTGTCAGTACCGCAGACCCAGTCTGGCCTAAGACAGTCAGCTCTAAACTTGGTTGTGTAACCAATGTCACAGTCACTTTCATAAATTATCTAATAATTACTATCACACTCCGAATTGGTAATCATTAATTTATGTCTCTTTCGCTCCTACAGAATGTGTTTGGATGTGTGTTCAATACAATGGAGCGATTTAGGTAACCTTTAACTGCTTTAAGCTTTACTAAAAAACACTTGATGATTTTTTTTTAAATCCAATCTGAACTTTATAAGAAAACATGTTTTTAAACTCAAAATTTTAAAACTGTTTAAAGTTTTCTAAAGCATCATATTGGTAATAATGACTTTTATTTGGTAATATAATAACAACTGAGATGCAACTTTATTCAAAATGCTAATAATTTATTCGAAGTGTCTTAAAATAAAGTTGTCAAAATTTTAACTTCAAATCGAATTGGTGTAACTTACTCTATACTTTTTACAAGCAACTTATCACTTTTCTTGATCCTTTCTCCCTAAACTCGTAACTTGTGGCCTTGCTTACGTGGCCTAATATTGTCGGCAGTAAATAGAATATCTATGCGGGACACCGGACGAAAACTTATTACAAAAGTTCGGCTTCCTGATTCCCTGTCGATATTATTATCTACACTAAATAATAAAGAGGGGCGGGTAGACTCGGCTATTAATACCTTACTGCATAATGAAACGAATACCTTCTCCCTCCCTCACACACCTTACTACCTCCGACTGTAGTCTACGCACCTCCTGCTGCGACGCCGAGGCATGTTCTCATTGAGGGCGATATATCTGTAAAACGCGTTCTTTTATCTACCTCAAATTTAAAATCCTGTAAAGGCGACCAGCTTCTAAACCAGTCCTGTTAGTGTTCTCACCGTTGCCATCTTGATAGGTTTCCATCAGAACTACCTTTGCTACGAAAAGCCGACTCTTGTTAAGATAATAATTATTGTTAGGCTTGTACAGTATTTGCCAGCAGGTTGCTTATGGAAATCTGTAACAAGTCATGACAATAGCCAAAATAAAGGAAAACAGAAAAGGAAAATATTATCAAATCAAAAACTAAATACAGTAAAAGAAAAACTTACTATCATATAAAGTAAAACTTACATATATCGGAAATGAACTAATATTAGAGATTAATTAAATATAAAATATAATAAGATTTTTTAATTAGCTCCGTCATCCGCAATATTGCTGCACCCAATCAGGGTCACGTGTGTTTCTAAATGTAATAATTACCTTCTGTATCGTGTGTTGCAATAAATAAACGAATATTGCACGCGCATGGCCGGATAGTACACTCTGTGCAGACAGACGGCCCCTAGGGACAAGCAACGCCACGGATCACCAACGCGTTCTCGGTCAACAGAAAAGTCATATATGTTTATAATAAATAATAAAATGTGTATGTCGACTCATCTCAGTTTCCAGAACTGTAGCTACACCGGCACACTGGGACCACTTCAATTGATTGAATATCAAAATCAAGCTGTATGGAAATATGTATTTGTGAGATGTCATTACTAAGTTGAAACAAGTTTTAATTAATGTAAATATCGTGGCATTAGTAAAGTATGGAACAAACTAAACTTTTCTTTCATATTCATTAACACTCTTACCAAGTTGAAAGTTCTGAGCGGCAGCTCTGTTACTCCTATCGTACGTGATGAAGTCTCGAAGAATATTCATATACCTATATCCTCGAGTGAAATGAGTTTGCAAGTTAGGTCCGGAGCACCGGCGGGGTGTCACTCACAAACGAGCCAATCAGTGGCAAACTTCTTTCATTTTGCTGGCCATTAGGAGGCCACTTTTCCCGAGTTATGGTACCGCAGGGAAGGAGGTGAGTCGTATATACTGGGGAAGATTTGGTTAGGTTTAATTCAAGTTTTTGTTTATGTAACCTCCCTTACGTACCTCCCCAGATATACTTTACAGAAACCATCGCTTAGAACCGCTTTACTTTTGTGGTTTCACCACCGTAGCCCCTTTTACCAGAAAAGATAATCTTTGTGATGACTGAATGTATGAAATGTGTAAAGATATCAACAGTCGGTCAGCGAACAGCAAACCTATTAGATTGAATAACAACTTTCAAAGTTGAGATATAAATACGAGCAGGCACTTTTAAAAAACTGAATTATGTTTTGTTTTTTTTTTTCTAAAAAGAAATTAAATTAATTTTAAAGTTAAATATCATATAAATGTATTTTATTAATATATTTTGAAATTTATGGCACTTTTTGTGTACAAATTTTAAACTTTTTTTGTGGAAAATCAAATCTCGAACAAACTCTAAGGAACATAAAAAAACATTTAGTACCCATAAAGTGTTTAAATGAGAGTACAAGCACTGGTCGCGCGAGTACTGCACGGAGCAGCGGACGACCACGACAGCCAGCGACATGGCGATGCGGAGCGCGACCGAGCGCAGCCGCGACACGAGCTCCACTGAGCTCTACCGCCTCCACGACCACACTCCGACAGAACGTTATCCCCTAAATATTCCTCGCAGGCGACACTCAATGCGAGGGCGACAGGACAATGAAAATTCAGCGTCCCTTTTAAGGCACTCGTGATATGAGGTCGTACGGATGTAATGAGAGTGGTCTTTGTAGATTTGTGAATGCAAAATAACGCGATCATTGTGTGAAACCCGCGCGCTGTAAATGGACAAATTATTGCTGAAGATCGGAAGCACCTGTTCCCCCTATCTGTTATTTATTAGAGTTTAATTGGCATTGATTGTGTTGATCGGGAGAATGTGACGAGCAGGGTGCGGCGTGCGGGTTGTTTTAGCTTGCTGGCTCTCATTATCATTATAAACGAAACTAACTCTTGGTGGTTATATGTCTTGATCTAATTCAGACAAGATTAAAATGAAATAATCCACGTCATAAGTTTACCAAATAAAAAAATATAAAAGCAGCCTCTGTTTTATTCCACATTATAATTTATTTCTGTTCCAAATTTCTTTCAGATCCGTTTAGTAGTTTTTCAGCAGATATAAAAATGGTTACTATAAGTGAACCTAAGAAAAAAATAACATTATTAATCTATACTAATACTATACTTAAAAGGAAAATTTTGAACACAACACAACACAGCACAACACAACACAACACAGCATAGCACAATACAGCACAGCACAGCACATCACAACACATCACAACACAAGTTACGGAGGCAGCAGGTGCGAATTAAACGATACAATCTTATATATTAACTTTTATTACACATTACTTATATCTAACTAAAACTATATCGACACCGGCCGATGTTAGGTCCGGAGTGAGCACGTGAGGCGTCGGGTTGTGTTCCCAGGCTCGATTCTGGTAAGCGTAATAGGATATCTTTCCTATACAAGCCGGGAACGCGGCGATGTCTGATTTTAATTTCTGATATTATAACACCTTCCTCCCATAGATCAGCAAATATTTGAGGTGTAGAGAAAATATTGCTGGAGGCCGACGACTTTGTTCCGTAGGGCTGGGTTCCTCTTTTAGTTGTACGGAGTGTGAATTTGCGTTTCAATCATTCTATGAATGTCCTTATACATTTTATTGCGTTCAAATTCAAAATTCCTTTTGGGTAAATTCCATTTTATTTCATTCTATTCCTTTTAGAGATGTCAACATAATTATAATTTAATAGGTTTTCTTTCCTGACTTGATACGATGACTGAACTTCTGGCATTAAGCCTCTATCTACAGATATGATATACTTTACAGGATAGGGAGGAATTAGGGCCTGGTTATACATATGAGCAGAAATAGTAATTTTATAATTTTGATATATGTATGTATGTGGCAAATGGAAAATTAAAAAACTGCTCTTACGTCATTTAGTACATTACATAATAAAATTAATAATAAAAATTAATTGTTATCTACTATATTGATATGAAAGATTAAATTTAATGGGTATTGTAAGTTATAATTACATGTGTGGATCAGATTCTCTTTTTCAAAGAATAATTTTATTCTTATATGGCCTAAACATTTTATTGAGTGAATTTTTAATATATGTAATCTATGCAATTTATAATTAATTTATTGTAAAAAGTGAAATACTAATTATTAATTTATTCAAAGTAATAATAATACAATCACCTTATAATTAAAATGCAGCCTAGGTATTAAAAATCAATTGCTTAAAATAGGTGATTTTAATAAAAAAAGTAATTTTATTACTTATTGGATTTTTACTGCAAAAAAGAAGACGACAATAGAATTCACCATACAAAAACGTATGGTTAACCTGATTACGTAATTGAAGTAATTAAAGAGTATGAAATTGATTTTAAGTTATTCATATTTATATATTTTCCTTAAGAATTTAATTAATTTAAAGTTTTTAATAATTATTAATTACACCTACTTTAAGCATTTAATATTTATTTAAATTATTTTAAGTATTTAAAACTAAAA
>DWJZ01003694.1:0-16560 GCA_018249125.1 Asbolis capucinus
TTATCAGTTATCTGATCACCATAGTACAAGCTAACGCTTAGTTTGGGGTCAGACGGCCGTGTGTGAATTGTCCAAAGGTATTTATTTATTTAGGTACATACGTAAATGTTCAAAAAGTTCGTATTTTCGTTTAACAGTTTCTACCAATACTAAATATTCCACTTAAAATAACAAAAATACGTGTATAGTATTGTACTGCTCCAATCAAACAATCATTAATTTATCAAAGCTCTATTTGTGAATAAAATTAAAAGAAAGCGCGATCCAAAAAGGGTAAAATTGTAACTTTGATTAGATTTTTCATTGTGTCCTCAAGATTAATGGACATTTAAAGGGTTAACCCTTTTCCACGTTTAAACGCAATTGGATCCAAGGGACCTTTTTGAGTATTTGTTTACCATTCATTTATTTGGCTGTCGTTGTAAAAGAGCCTTTAAGTAGGGCGCTAATTTAAATTTAGAACACTATTAGGGTGTCCCTTTATCGTGTCAATGGATTTTCTACAATTGAGTGCTTTTAGTTCGGTTCGTATTGTCGATTCATATCGTTCTTAGAAGTTAAATCGGTTATTTCATGGTAGTGGGGTGTTAATCACTACAAATGTAGGCGCCTTCAATACAAGAGCGAGTAGGCTTCTTCTAAGTTGTGCTTTACCATCTAGGACGGCACTTACCATCAGGTGGGATTGTAGTCTTTTTTTTACCTCAGTTAGCGCTCGACTACGATCCCACCTGATGGTAAGTGGCGATGAAGTCTTCGATTGGTAAAGCGCACTAACTTAGTAAAAGCCTATTCACTCTTGACTTGAAGACATTTTCATTGTAATCGAACGGGAACACCGACGCGGACAACTTATTGCAATCTTTCGCAGTACGGGTGATAAAAGTCAAAAATTAACTTATTATATTATCTATAAAAAAGTGTATCTGTAACTTTCTAAGCTCTTTATTTAAATCACGCAACAGGTTTGATATTTTCAAATTTCATTAAGATAATGTATTTCCGAAGGTTTATGCATAAACCTTTTATGGTTTATGTATAAACTTTTTTGTATGTATACAAAAAAGTTAATTAAGTATGTTTATAATATATAAAAATTACTGTGATGAACACTTACATTGCAAGCACTGGCTTCTGTGTGGCTGACTGTATGAGATACATAAAATTAAAAAGGCCTTCAAAAAGTCCGTGATACCATATACATATCTCTCTCCTAAGGTTCACTTACAGTAACCATTTTATATCCAAATGGTTTTTTAGGTCGGTAGTATACTTTATTTGCTGAAAAACTACAGAGCTGAATGAAACTTGAGATAATCTGTAGCGTGGCATAACAAGTAGGCTGCTTTTTACTAACTACGAATAGCCCAGTACTGAGCATAGGTGTCTCTTCACTGAGGAAGCCTAGACCAACACGCTGCTCCAATTTGGATTGGTGGAAGGCTTAGTGGCCAAAGTTGCAAGCATTTATTCTGCGTAAAAGTAAAAAAACACGTAATAAAAAAACAACCGAGAATACCAATTTGACGTTCCCTCTGAAGTACGTCAGTGCAATTTTTTTACTGTCTACGAAATTCGCCCGCTAACTAAGTAATTCAGATTTACCGAAGGAGATAATTAAGCCATAGAACTATTAATTAAGTAGATATTATGCATAAATTACAGGCTATTAATTTTGCTAATTAAAGCTTTACATATTAATTATTATTTCGGAGAATTTGAAGTGGGAGTAGCAAAAGTAGTATCGCGATCTAGGGTTACGCCAAGATTTTGCTGTATGACTTGATTATAATTCAGAGTGACGTTATTAGCCTGTTGGTCTAGTGGTTAGTAAACCTGACTGCTAAACAGAAAGAGGTGGATGCGATTCCTGAAGTCATGAGAGTTTCTCATGAAGTTCTCGAAGGTGTGTTAAGTTTACCCAGTGGCCTGAACTTCTCATGAGAGGAGACCCGAGCTCGATGGTGGAACATTTAAGGTTGCAATGATAATGAAATGAAATGCATTTATTTCGTCTTAGGAACCAAAAATCTGTTAACGAAAGTCAAAATTTAACTATAAAAAGTCTCCACATCAAATGTGAAATTAATAATAAAATATGATATTCCTTTTTCAGAAATTGGGCAGATACACACACACGGTTTTAATTCAGGTTTCTCGAACACGAGGGACTGGTTTCCAATCATGTACGCAGCCTTAATTTTCAAAGTTACGAGTTAATTATCAGCTAATTCACTGAAAGGCAATATAAACGATAAATAAATAAATCATCTCAACCGATCTCTGCCCACTATTGAGCACGGGTCTCTTCTTTAAATGAGAATGTTAAGGCCATAGTCCACCATGTTGGCTAAGTGCGGATTGTCAGACTTCACACATCTTTGAGTTTGGCAAACTCATGTAGGTTTTCTTACGATGTTTTCCTTCAACGTTATAGTGACATTTAAATGCTTAAACGCACATTATATCGAAAAGTAGAAGTGCGCGCCCTGGGATTCGAACCCGGTCCCCTCGCGTAGGAGGCCGAATTCTTAACTACTAGCCTATCACCCCTTCATATAATCCATCAATAAACCAACATCTTTGGACAACTTACACACGGCTATCAGACCCCAAACTAAGGATACGCTTGATGATCAGACAACTGATAAATATAGATATATATTTTTCAATACATATATTAATATTTACACCTAGACACACAGATCAAACATGCCCATCAAAGAAAGGTTTGACCTGGGTGGGAATCAAAACCCACAACTGACGTGTAGCAATCAGGTTCAATAACCACTAGACCAACCGGCCCCTCTATCGAGGGGAAACATTCAGAAAATTCTCCACAAAGTATTCGAAGATGACCCACGAATCCGCATTTGGTCAGACCAGCCCTATATCTCCCCTATAGTATGACCATTTACACAGTTACAAATTTAAGTATGATATTCGTTATAAATAACGTATATAACATTTATATATAATAACGTATATCATAGTTATATAACGTGAGATACGTTATACATAAATATAATTTTAATCTCTTGCGAGTCTTAATCTCTAATGCAAAAAGAGAAGTAATAAATAAGAGATGCGTAAATCAGTGTGGCCATCTGATATAAATTAAAGGTTTATTTCCTTGTACTCCACCGGGAAAATCCATGAATTAGATTTAGCTTACCTTTTCGATTCCACAAGGCGCGTAAGTGGTCTTTTTTTCTTTTAGAACAATAGATCTTTTAACGCTCACTTCCTCCAGATATCCAACATCGGTTACAAAAGATATGTAAGGGTCTCTGTGTTAAGAAACTACGTGCTTTGGAGGGCCCATAAATTGACCAATCTTTTTAAAATTGGTGTTTTTATGCCATTACTGACGTTGTGAATGGTCTATGCCTCCCATAGTTATGAGAGACTTATGATCAATTGTGGGCAATTACTGAGACGAAGCCATATAAACATGATCCATTCCAAATCCGCTTACTACAGTCACATTTAATAAATCTTACCCAAGCAGGCAAAAGATAAATAAAAGTAAATATGAACTCGACAGATTTTACAGCAAACAATTTGACAAAGAAAAATATGAAATTTAATATCTGTATTGTGGTCTAAAAGCCGAGGCGATGATACGATTTTCTCACCGTCAATTATTTAAGTTGGAAACTAAAATTTAATATCCACACGATGCGGGCGTTGGAAAGTTTGCCGATAGATAAATTTCACAAGTTTGCAATACTAGTGTTAAACGGTTAGTCAGGTTGACTTCGGATAATTGAAGTAAAACACACGAAGATTGTTAAGTAAGTTAGGGAACAGTTGGAGACAACGACGCCTGAAGTCTTTTTCTAGATTCTATATATTTCAACTTAATATGTGCTGTTACCCGCGGCGTTGCCAGAGTGGTCAATAATGAATAAATTCATAGTGAAATTATATTTGTTGATTGTGGTGAAAATATAAAAATTACATATATGCTATTGCTGGCTTTTATGTTGATATTTTAAGCTCTAAAACTTTTAATACAATTCATTAATGTATCTTACCGTTGAAGCAGCGTTTCCAAAAAACGCTTTTATTCGATTCCTTTTTTTCGTAAATTCGCTTAATAAGGAAAAATCCAATATACCGGGATAATATGTTGTTACTTCTAAGATTCTATAGTAGGTGCTGATTGGTGAAAGATGTTTTTAAATTGTTCCTATAGCCTTATCGACGCAAATAAACAAAAAACATCTTTCCTCTTTATAATATAATATTAGTACTACAGACCGTACAATGACGTAGACTGACTGACATTATGTAGATAGTTGTTCAGAATGAAATATTCACGAATAAACTCGCTTGGTCGAAGCCAAAATAATTGAACAAAAATTTCGGCTTGCAAGATTCGGGATTTTAAAAAAATCCTTTACTTTTTGTAATATGTCATGTTAGTTAAATTACCTCAAATGATTCGCTAACTAGAGTCAGATTTTAAGAAGCGTTAAACTAGTTTTTCTGTATGGCAAGATTAACAGGACGTAAAAGAGTCATTTTCGTTCAAAGAGAATCACGCCATTGACTGGGGTCTTTTACGTTCACTACATAAACGGAACTTCCGAAATATGTGAGTCAGTAAGCCGATGAATAAACATGGGTCTGTAAAGGTGACCTGTTTTGGTAGGTAAGATATAGAAACTGGCTGAATTTGAGATAGAGTTAATGATTTTTATTTTGTTACCTCTTTCGGTATGTGCTGTATATTTCGTTACCGCACGTTACAATTTGTTTATCTATCCAAATGGTGGTGGATGACAGTTATTTTTAATCTGTTTTCGTAATCTGATTTGACAGATGTTAAAATTCACATTTGTCTATGCTATGTACAACTATCGCTAGCGGCGTTAGCGCATCAATATTCTTTCGCTGTTCAAAACGGTTTAATCATTTAGAATCGAGGTTGAAGATAATCCAAGCCGTAACGCAGTTCCAGGTACGTGCTGTGCGTTTGCCTAATCCTTTGTGATCTACATCAAAGAACCTTAATTATTATTTGTCTTTGAGCTCTTGAAACGGTCACAGAATTGACTCAATGCCGTTCGTAATTCAAAAAGTAGAAAACAAATCGGCTATTCATGAAATTAAACTAGTCACTTACTCCGTGAGATTAGATAGCCATTGGTGCAAAGAAAATTGCAAACCATTTTATATTGTCTCCCCACTTACTCAAGAATTATAATTCTTTAAATTTAACCAAAAGAACAAGAGGTTGTTGGTTCCGGAATTTATATGCAAGATTCAGGTCAAGACCGCGAACTGTACTCGATGGGGGCCGAGTAATCGGAGCTTTTTCCCTTTTCTGTATACGATGAAATAAATTCACAACTTTACTGAATGGAAATATCGGTTTGTTTTCATTTACATGCTTTCTTTCTATTTGTTTGCAACTTTTGTTTCTGATAACCGTTGAGTTGGAACTCGTATTATGGGCTTAGGGTTTATTCGGAATCGCTTTATATTAGAATAACAGTAACCCAACTAAATCAATGATATTTTTTTGATTTCGGTTTTAGTTTTTTGTCCCTTGCTAATACCGAGTCCGAGGGATATTTCGCTCTCAAGTAATGCGGGTAAAGAGTTGAAAAACTTTTCTTTTCTTTGGGTTTATCCTCACCTTTGGCGTATGACATCTAGATCGTTCAAAATTACAGTTTGATTTTGATTTCAGAATACCACTCCAATTGGTTTGTATGCAACTTATATTAGAGAAACATATTTAATTCCTGCTAATACTTTTTTTCTTAAAGACTTAATTTTGCTTAAAAATTTAACTTAAACGTAAAATAAACAGGTTTTAGAGTAAAAATTGATCTTTGAATATTTAATGCGAAATTTCGCTTCAAAATTCTGTACCTACTACCTATTACATACCTATTACATAGTAATGGGTCAATCTAAGCCAATCAATCCATCAATGCGATATATGACGTCATCGTTTTCTATTCATATAGGTTAGTTTAGACTTTTGCCTATACTATATGTTATAACGACCTCACGCAGGGTCTGATGTGATATGGTAAAAATGTCTTTATTTTGTGTATTTATTTTCACTTTATTAATTATACTTTCCGGCTATGGCTTCGATCGCGTGATTGTAGCCTATGTATTATTCTTTTATCATATGTATATTTCAGTGCCTTTCATTGTGATTCCTTCAGAAGCAATTGCGTGTAGTAACAAATATTCTTCTGTATTTATCATTTGCTTTTAATTTCAAATGTCAGGTTTATTTAATAATCTCTTAAACATATAAAATTGTTAGCCAAAGAGCATAGCTACTGTGACTGAGTTACTGTCACCATGCCCTAACGATGCCCCAAAAGACCCTGTTAAAATTAATAAGAACAGTAGTATACAATAACCAAATTTAAAATTAATAATCATAGGAAGGCTAAGGTACGAGTAGCTATCGCCTATATCGGACAGTACTAGTTTATTATTGGTTAAAAAAATACGAATTTCTTCAAAAGAGGCATAATCATGCTTAACAAGCAATGAAACATAGAATAAGCTGAACCATTGTGGCGCATGCAAACTAGCGAAATTAGAAGCTGCTTGGTGTTATTTCCCTCAAGCATCAATTACTGTGTAAAAATAAAATTGTAGTTAGCTCTGCGTGGCTTTCAATCAACGAACAGGTTTAACTGAGAGTTATAATCATTGTTGGCGTGTATCAGACCTTGTGTGTAAAATTCTATTTAGTAAATTTACTTGTAAAGTTTTAACAAACATGTTTTTATTTATATGTTTCGAATCTTGAAGCCCTGCTTTATTACTAATATATGAAGCCAAATGTTGGTACCATTTTCGACTAAAAAATTTTGCACAGTTAAAAGAGAAGGAGTGCAGAAAGCAAATATTTTATACAAAAGTGCATAGATTTTTACAAATATATTGATTTTCATAAAATTTTATCAAATAATTTAACTAAGGATGAGTTTTTTTAGCTTAAACTAAAAATAAAATGTATTTAATATTTAAGTAAGGTCATTCACAGACTTCCGATAGAGTTGTTAAGAATTGACACGATAAATATATGTATGTATATATATATATACATATATGTCGTTGTGGCGGCGCCACCTAGAGTTGGTGAGAATAATTTTGATTCTCCGGTCATTACGAGTCTAGACTCGAAACAGATAACACCCTAGTGGTTAAGTTGTTAGAACAAAGTGAAATTGCTGTTAAAAGGCTATAAGTTAAGAGTGTTTGAACTATTAAGAAGTGTTATAAATGTTGAAAAGTAATGTATGTTTAACGAGAAAATAAATCTGCCTTCTGCTAGCCGGTGTTTAATTTCTTTACACTTCAAAGATTTGCCCTGCATTTGAAACGGACGTTTGTCAATGTATCATTTATTTTTAAATGAAATACGATTGAATACTTAACGTAGAGAATATCTCTAGTTATGATAAACTTACCTAGACACAAAGATATGTAATGACGTCGAGTTTTGGCAGGAGACTTAAGAGCCGGTTCTTTCTTGGTCAACCACAAATCGTCATAACGTTTCGTGAGTCAGATATTCAAGGTGGATATTGAAGTACATATTCAACGGCAACCATTTTCAGTCCTGTGACTCGTCTGATCGTTTTGCGGCTGTTTACAAATACATTTGGGACTATACCATACATGTATACAAGAATCCTTAACACATAGCATTGGCGAACTTTTTTCGAAACTGCCACTTAACGAAAACTTTCAAACACTTAACTTTAAGGTAAATCTTTCGTCGTTGCCTTGAGAGTGTCGGGCGATAATTAAATTCTCACACGCACGTAACTCCAAAATTCTAAGGTCGTGTAGCGTACCGTAGAAAAGAACTTTCTTACAGCAATCTTTAAAAATGGGGATTCTTCCCGGATTACGCTCCTACTAAAATGTTACTTCTTCTATTATTCACTGAACATTCACAGAACCTTGCCAAATGTTATATCTATCTTTTGGGGATATCTCTATAAGGGATAGCAACCTACTTTTACTTTGATGACGTAATATTTGGCATCAACTGCATACTGTTTAACTTTTGATTCTTACTTATGGCGTGATAAACTTCCGGGATCTGATTGTACATATTTGAGATACAAACAAACCTAACCGTGTTAAGGAACAAATAACAGTGTCGCGAAAAGAAATTCTAAAATCTAAAGTCGAACCACATGCTAATGTTTGCGATCTACATACAAAGTGTGAGCAAACAGACAGGTTTTGTTATCACAACATCTGCCCAAGTTTCCTGTGCTTATCTCTAGAGAACATCCATAGGAAAATCTTCCTTAATCTCACGGGTTTAATGCTTGATATCCTTCATGCATCTGATCACTACGGCTATAAAAGCCACTAGTTGTAGTCTTTACTGCCATACAAATAAAACTTTTAATGGTAATTGGCATTCTAAAATAGAGTCCTATTTCGTTTGCTTTAAGGATCACACAAGGGAGTTTATTGGGCCCGATAAGTTTTATCAATAAGCTTTTGATACAAATATGGTATTTACATTGAATGTCAGTTCCTTGAATATTATAGATTAACATGTAGGCTTGGTACAAGTAATATAATTTTGAAAGTAATTTAGTTCAGTTCAATTATTTTTAAGTTTACTATGTCCATCGAAAGGCCATTATCAACTTTAACTGCTAATTAAAATGGTTAATGTTAGTTAGTTTTAATTGTGAATCTACACTATCTACAAAGAACTACTCTATTCGTATCGTGACAAAACACCGAATTGAATTTTAAAAATGAGATTACTTTCAGATTTTGATGTAATGCAGAAATCAGAAGTGACTTGCCCTTTTTGAATAATGAAAACTTTTCCATCAGCGGTTGTCAGCATGGAAGATAAGCTTCCCAGAGTTAACTTCGTCTGATCGAACTTCGTCATAATTTTGTTATCTATGTATTGCTGAGCGCTTCGTTATGCTAAGTCATTTTGTCTAATCTCTGAGATACGGTAATAGCGAAATTTCGACAAATTTTGCTAATTCTATCACGAACTTTCATCAACTTTGTGTTTCGGTTGAAGTGTGTCAGTTATACGAAGGTTATGAGAGTTAGTACAGCGTAGAATTTAGTTCCTACGAGGTTTTAATCACAGTTGAAGCCATGCCCAAATTTGTCTACGAACGGAGGAAGTTTAAGGTTCATTAAGCGTCCTTTCTGTACAATTAACTGTCTTATAACGATCCTATATAGAAAATATTTAGATATATATATATATGTATTATGGTTAGGCAGTTTTGTGTTAAATTAGATAAATGGCCAGTAAGGGTTTTTGTCCGTTATTTAGAAGACTTAAATTGATCGATCGATTTAAAAGATTATTTTTTATATTAACAAGAGGTTAAATATATAAAAGCAAATGTTTTATAATTGCCACTGTCAGCCTCCTCAGAACTACTTTTGGGATTCTAATAAATAAATTGAAAATCCTATTTCAGTATATTTTGAAACACTTTCGTGTTCCAATACTAAATTTGCAAAGATTAAACTTGCAGTTTTATGTATGATCTTAATATTTTGGTGATGTATAAGTATTATAACAAAACATTTAATTATATTCGTTGATATAATAACTGAAAATAGATCAAACTTAACATTTATATTTAGATTTTATTTGCATTGCATTTGCCATTTCAGATAAAAATATTCTTGTACAGACTACATTTAGACAATTCTGTGTTTATCATCAGCTTTATCAAAATAGCCTGGATCAATAAAAATATTCTTTCTGTTCCGGCAACCATTACATTTTAGGACATCTCCCGTAACTCAATTTGTAAATCTGAAGGTATTGTATCTGAAATAGAATCTCAGGTTTTCCATTAAATAGAGGATTTGTATTCAAATTGGACTATCTGCCTAGGTAGGAAGATCGTTTGCATAAGCGGATATTTCTAGAGGAAGGTTTTTTTATGTCACAGTACATATTTTGAAATAACTTTTCAAACTCGAAACGTTATTTTGTTTAACTAACCTTTTATGCAACTTGCGATGTTTGATTGTTCAGGTCAATTTCTGCAGGTTACCCTATGATACATTTTTATGGTAAGCATCGTGTGTTCAGGATTGTCTCCAGACAATTTAAGTCTTTCGAACAGGAGCTTTTTTTTATTATTTACGAGCTTCCGCCCGCGACTTCGTCCGCATGGAATACTTTGGGCTAACGCTAACTTTAACCCGCGACTTCGTTTCTGTTATACATGATTTTTGCGAAGAGAGCGTTCTTAAGTTAGTGTGTTTCTTATGCCATAGTATGGAAGTACCAGTGAACGAACGAGCAACAATTAATCACATTTTTCTACATAATCCATTTTAAGGATATCAAGTAATGTGTCTAATGAAAGTGGCTATGAATTTGAAATAAGAATCTTTTCATTCAAAACATAAATTCAAAAGCAACTTTATTCATTCGGAAGATTGCCTCCTAAATTTCATTAGGTTTTGATAGCTTAAGTACCCTCTTTTCGGGTAGAAAAGATAGATCCTATTCATTGCCAAATTTAGTGAATTCGATTCTAAATAATAATATATTATAAGAGAAATGTTTTTCCAAGGATAACGGTTTTAATCTACGTTAAAGCGAACGACTTGTCCCAAAAAGCTTGTTACATTAATCAGAGTGGAGGCGGCAATTTACTCGCAAATCACAATGATTTTAACACGGAGAAGGTCGATTTAATCAACTTCGCTTTGCCGGCATATGATGCAAAATTTTTAACAATTTCCATGCTACAGGAACGACGATTTGGGAGGAATAATTGGAAAATTCCTTGAAAATATTTGGGTCTGTGAAAATATGGATTATGTGGAATAAGTTCGGGTTTTGATAAATATCTTAACTGTATAGATAGAGAATGTAGCTACTATGCTAGTAGTAGTAGTAGTAGCTGTCATGGGTGTATGCATGTTTGTTTCGTTAATGTGTTGTTTTCTTAACCCAGGTATTTATTTAAGGAGTACCTTACTAAAATTTTCATTAAGTGATATTTTCAATCATAACTTCAACAATTTTATTCATATTTTTCCAATTTACACAAAATACATAAATACTTAAGAGTTTTTATATCTCCCTCTGGAGGCATCCCGTCATCACCTTTTCTACGGTTTTTACTGTGTGAAAATACATTTGGTAAGTTTTGAGTTTATTGTCTCAAGTCAGACAGACGTGGCGAGGCAACATTGTTTTTATAAAGCGTCTCATATCCGGATTTATACCTTTGATAATGATGTATCTTTAAATAATATTCTTTCCTATTTTCAGGTTGAACTGGAAATTTCCGATTGAAATTTAGTACCGTATCGTTTGTATTGGTAGGTTGAGTCTTATTCTTTTTACAATGTTACGATTTTTTAAATTAAGATAAATTCTTTCTTTTTATTTCAGTTCGTTTGTCGCTGCACTCGTTTTTTTCGTTTTATTTTGTATACGTCTCTAAAGTACCTTTCGTGATCTGCTGAGTGGCCGACGTTTGCTAATGCATAAATTATACGGTTTATATGTACGACTTTCCAATGGGACGTTTTTCTTGTTGTTGTTTTCCAAACTAATAAATATTTAAAAAATGCTAAAACAAATGTTTATTTATTTCTTATCCAGTTGTCCTTCGACGTCTATATTCTTATTCGTTGATGATCAACTTCTTTACAAACTTTCATCCCCTATTTCTACCCCATTACGGTGTTTCCTTGCGGTAAAAAGCAGCCTTAATTTTTTTTTTAAGTTCTTTGAACTAGTTTTAATCCAAAGCAGTTCAGTGATCTAGGCGTGAATGTGCAACAAATCTTGTTTTATAACAATGCCTCTTATTCATTAATTCTCTTAATAAGTGAGTAACATCACTCATAGACATAAGTGGCACCAGAACTACGGGTATCTCTGCGTTGCTAGCCAAGAATGTCCGTCTTGAAGGATTAGTTCTAGCAAGTCCCAAGCCTTAGCTCTAAGAGAACACCGATTCAATAAGTTAATTTCATCTTTGTAATATTAGGTCTTACTAATACAATATGAAAGTCGCTTTTTGTTATTAAAGAAAACACTGATCGGTACAATACTACTAATTATTTACATTGAAACACTAACATAGACAATGTCCATATAAACGTGTTTGAAGCATACTGTTGACTCAAACATTGATGTCGAACGCTTTTTCCTTACAAAAAGACCACAAGTTCACGCTCGATTCACGAAATATCCCTCTGTGACGTTTATAGAGGTAGCAGATCAGACTACAATGTGAATATATTGAGGCAAATCCTTGAAAAGGATTTTTCCATACGACTGGCTGCCAAAAACCGGCCACGACTTTTTTCTCGATTTAAGCTTTTCAGTACAACGTGTGAAAATACATATGTTACGACCTCGTCTGTAGTTTCGATGTTTGCTAAAAATACTTCCATGGCTACGAAGGTATATTCTGCGCCGTTTTTGAAAAAAATGTTGATTTTAATTTTGCAATTTAACTAGAATAACTGCATTCTATTACGCAATACAAATCCTTAAATTCGATTATTGTTATTGTCAAATTTATCAAAAAGCCATAATTGTTCTATTATTGTTCTCACGATGATATAGTTATCTTTTGTCAGCATGTTGTGGTTTTTGCACATTTATCTCTCTAGGCGATGTAGTTTAAAAAATATATGCACCTCGATGCCTACATATTATTAAGGAACTTACAAAGTTTTAAGTTCTATTGGTGTAGGCTGTGTATTGTCTGTGAGTCAGTAAGTGTTACGATTTTAATAAGTAAATAGATACATTATAAATTAGTTCACAAGGCGGGGGCTTACTCAGACTATCGAATTCCCAAGATATTCTACCCTCATTTGAAATTAGGCATTCAGTTTCAAACTTACACCACTCCCCAAAGAGGGAACTGAAGTAAAATTGATTGCATGTTCTTCCGACACGTAAAAGCGATGTGTCGCGTAGTCAAATCAACATTCCTAACACACGAGTCTGATAGCTCGATACTTTAGTATTATGGAAAATCACAAGAAATGGTGATAGTTGGAGTTGATATGATGGTATCATAAGATTCATACTAAGAAGTCCATTATAAGATTTACAAGATAACAATAAAGCTAAAAATAGTCGTGATGAAACGCAAGAGTCCATTATAAGTTAATGCACATTTAAGAAATTATGAGGATCAGAAAATTCTAGTATTTCTAGACGCAACAAAAGCTGAAACAGTAGAACCTCAAGCAATAGAACTTCGAGCAATAAAACCTCAAGCAATAGAACCTCTAGCAACAAAACCTCTAGCAATAGAACTTGAAGCAGTAACACCTGACGTAGTAGACTCATGCTACTATACTACGCCTACGAAACTTATAGGTATTAAGTTATCCAATAGGTATAAATAGCAAATAGCACCCCTCAATCATTCAACCATCTGATCTGATTCATTTTTTTTGTTAAATCTTACAAGTTATACTTAAGCAACCCATAATCCATAAGAATTGATTGCATTACCGAAAAGGAGCTCAGTCGTTCTGTCAAATCTTATTTTTGTTTGATGGAAAACAAAGAATGTTGTTATTTTTATGCAGATAAAATATGTTAGGAGCGTGTTGCCATCTTTGCGTAACTTGCTTTACTAAAGGAAAACATTACATGGACAAATTTATTGAAGAAATTATTCATTCAATGTTTCTAAGAATTTTTTTATTTATAGTTTTGCATCAGAATTTATGTGTTAGTGCTAGCTGAATATTTGAGTAGCGTTGATTTCTGCAGCCCTCGAGCATTATTAAAGTCCTTTCTCCTTTCTTTATCGCATTTCTCGTAAACATTAGTGGATAAAGATGTAACAGTTTTATTATAAAAGCGTCACATTTCACGCTTAATGTGACACGCACATGGTGATGATCATTTACTATGACGATTTAGCGGCTCTTCCGCTGGTGAAACATCAAAATGAAAAACATGGGATTTGCAGACGTTTATTACTTTCACATTAATAAAAACAAGATAGAAAAATTTCAACCTTTATATAAAAAGCAAAGACTTTTCCCTTCTGTTTCAATCTGTTTCGTGAGTAGAAATATAATTTCCCGCGGTTCTGCAACTCGACCGCAGTGGCAGCTAATTATTCTCGGAGCTAAGTCAAATGCCAGTCGGAATGATATTTCATAGGATATTAATGGAGCCTTTTTATCTTGCTCCCTTTTCAGAATACATAACAACGTCTTTTAACTTTAATTGGTTTTTTACAGCACTGTTATAAGGAGGGGAATGTTAATATTAAGATATGAGGGAATGAAATAAAAAATCGGGGATGAGTGACGAGACTGTCATTTACGAACAGTTTTAATATAACGTTTATATTTTAATAATGTCTTAAGAATACATACATCCTACATGAGAAACTTATGATAGATAACACAGTTTTGTTCTAATAACACATTTTTTTGTGACATGAAAACCATTAATATTTTAATAACATATTAATTACATCAGTATGTTAGACGAGCCTTAGCTCGTCGATAAATCCTTATTTTCTTATAGCTTTTAAAATAACAGTGTTGTTTTTGCAGTCGATTGAAAATTAAAATTGTGTTGTTAACAACCTTTGCTTTTATACGGCGAAGTTGTATATATTAATTTATCTTTATCTACTCTTCGCACCAAAAGAAGTGTTATTTGATCAAAGCTATCAATTTCAAGTTGTTTTGTAATTAACGGATGCTATACTCAGTGACTTTGAAGTCGCTATATTTGAGGGGTAAATTACATTTGCAAGCGTTTGCTTTTTCGTGCAGAAATAATTTTGGCTGTACTGATTATTACTGATATTAAATTTCATTTGGAACTTAATACATCTGGCCTTGTTACAAAGTTTCCTTTAACAGAGTTGTTATTATGTATCGTAGAATGCTTCTCGTCTATTTTATCGAGTGACTCGATTTGAAAATAAGTAACAACTTGGTATACCTAGCTTCTTCGTCGTGTATAGAATCAAATTGTTATGACTTTGAATCTGTATCTCTTGTTCTGATAAGATAAGAGGTGGTATCTTTTATACGTTGACAAAGAACGCATAAAGATTTTATAGACTTGTAATCACTTTTTTATCCCAACCTAAAAACAAGTATTTATCTGTCACGTAAATATTTACCCGAAAACCCTTTTTTTACCAATATATACAATTAAACTTTACTTGGAGCTGGAAGTCTAGCGGTTAGTGAATCTGCTAATATGGAGCTCGTGGGTTCGATCCCCACACAGAACAAACTTTTCTGTGATGACCAGAAATGTTTGTTCTGCGTATGGGTGTAGTAAAAATATCTATATACGAATGTATTTATAAATATGTAGGTGTATTTATCATCTGATCACAATACCATCATAGTATAGGCTAAAGCTTAGTTAGTGATCAGATGGCCATGTGTCCCGAGATTTTTCTTATTATTTATATTGTGGCCAAGCACTAATTTATTGAATATAAAGAATTAAAATTTATAAATTAATAAAAAAAAAAAAAAAAAATTTGTCTCAATGCAAATTAGGGTTTTCAGCTCGACGTTTAGAGAGGAACAATAGCAAGGGAGTACTACGGGACTCAAAAATAATAAAATATAAAATCGATTGTAACTGAACTCACTGTGGAATTTTCAGGTCTCAGCGCCCTAGGTTAGTACAAAAAGGTTGCGCCTCGGGAACGCTTTTAATTTACCTTTCTACAATGTGGAAAATAACTTTTCTGTTTGGACCCTAAAACCTTTTATGTGTAATTAAAGTGAGAGGCGATAGGTTTCTAACACCTATTTTTATAATATATTCCGTGGAACCAGGAACCAAATATATTGTGTGGTTAAAAGGAGGTCGACATTTCATTAACATGCTTAAATTGAGCCAGCTAAATGACACCAAAAGTTAAATTGGAGGACGGTTTCAAGTTATCTCAAACTTCGAATCTAGTGGTTGGTTTATATAAACCCTAAAAAGTCTTAAGTGTTATTAACCAATATGTGGTCAGTGTCGTGTGTCGTAATATGGTAAACAAAATGTACATATGAGTTAGACGTAAAGTAAGACCAAAGCATTAATGTCAAGTGTGTCATCCTGACAAAAGTGTTATATGTAAGTTGACAGGGTCCCATTCATTCCACGGACGTAGTAACATGCTCATTCATGCAATTGAGTCGAAATATCGGCGCTACAAAAATCGTATCGTGAATACTCCCGGATACTGCCCGGAACACAGACGCGGGCAACTTGTTCTGGTCCTCCACGGTACATATGATGTAAGAATACGCAAAGCGCGACATTCTTACCGGAGGTATATCTTCCACAAAGGGAAGCATATCCGCACATAGCATATATGCATGCATGTTACATGCTGACATATCAAATATAATGCGTTTCAACATTATGCGTTTCGATTATTAGAATACTAATGATGTAAAAATGTATTTTTGTTCAATTAAACAGTAAAGTTGTCATATATCAACCATAACTATAAAAACATGTTTTTTTATCTTTCATAAAACATTGAAGAAAATATATTTTTA
>DWJZ01003695.1:0-16558 GCA_018249125.1 Asbolis capucinus
ATGAAAATTATCACTATAAATCTTAACATTTTTTAAACTAATCCCTAAGTCGTCAAAAATGTAGTTACTAGAGCTAAAGATTTTTAGATATCTATCCAACAGATGAAGTAAGCAAGCAAAAAATCACACCCGACAAGGAATGCTTAGAAAAAATATTTTTCGAGATTTTATTATGGCAGTACTCTGACCATGATAAATTATTATGTATGTCCGTGCCAAATTACCCACTAAAAATATCTGCGGACAAATGAACAAACGAAACTACTAAATTAGTGGGCTTTACCATCTAAGATCACATCGCCACTTACAATAAGGTGGGATAGTGGTCAAGAAATTATTTATAGAAACAAAAAAAACGTGGCGAAATTATAAAGGTTTAGATCTTTCTATGGAACCCTAAAAAGTCGAACCTCTCTAAGGCTCCTTAGAATGTGTTTTACGCACAGGAGTCATGAATTTACGTAAAATGTAAAAATATGTGAAATTTATTAACAAATTAAAAAAAAATCTCATTAACATGTTTTTACGCAACGATAAAACAATTATATTGAATGTAGAAATATTATATTTTATATGAAATCTTATAGTAATTTTAATAATAAAAAGTAAAAATATCATTTTAATTGTAATAATAGGTAAGGTTCCACCGAGATTTGAACTCGGATCGCTGGATTCAAAGTCCAGAGTGCTAACCATTACACCATGGAACCGACGACCGCTGTGTTGAAATTATGCTAAATAACCCGCAATGATGATATAATATCAATATTATCGATATAAAAATATTGTTCTTAACTAATTTCACGGAATTTATTTTTATCAGAGTTCACGGACTCATCTCCGTTACTCCAAATAATAATTCTAGAATTGCTTATCAATCAAGGGCTTGAATTATTTTATAATGAAATAAAGAAGCTATATAAATATTTTGAAATACACAGAAATACTTATTACACGTAACACAAAACTTAAACACAAAATATTTCAAATTTAAAATACCTTTAGTTGATACATGATATATATCTTTTTCTCAATTTAATACGCAGGTAATAAATACCATGAAAAATATATTATGGTGTACTTTTCCGACAACTACGTAGATATCTGATATATTTAATTATATAGATGGCAAAAACCCTTATGGTTACATTAAAAATTCTATCAGATAATTCAAAATAAAAAAATATGTTCAAATATTGATATTTTTTTAATACATTTGTATCATAGTGGTTAAATTATATCAGTATGTACTACCCATTATTAACTAAGATGAACATATTAATTTTATAAAATAATATACATATTTTTCCCTTTTCAAATATCCTTAAAATATTTACAAAAATCACAGAATATGTAGGAAGTTAAAACTGAGCAGTTAACTTTCCACTACTTGATAACAGATGGCGCCACATACGGCAAAATCCCTAACAAATTCCTTAATTGTGGTTCCTTTCTTAAGAAACCCAATAAAGGCTCATGACTTCGATGTACTTCTTTCTGTCCGTTTATGTATATATATATACCTACCTATACCGTTAGCCAATCCTGAGTGTAGTATCAGGTCATGCTTGTCATAAAAATGCATTGTCATTAGCATGAAATCTTTACGCAAAATTTCCGCACTGTAGTGTAAGAGGAAGTAGTACTAATTAAGCTTGTAAAATTTGACCCGAATTAAACAAACAAATATACTAACATACTATTTTACAAACATACACTGCAAGTTAAATACAAGCTTATAAAAAGGCAGGTACACACTAGGATTCCCTGTGATCTTGACGTAAGAATAAAACACATTATCAATTATGTCACTTCTGAAGTTATTGATAATGAGAATCGTATATATTCATATTTATCATATCAGTTACGTAAGCATTATGTCAGGTACTTTTTTAAATAGATAACTGTAGGTTATTTACATGTTAAATCATCATCATCGTTAATACATGTAATTTATGCCTGAGGTTGTCCGAAAATCGAAAATAATTAAGAAAAATAACGATTACTGTTGATTTTTAGTTAAAAATGGAACTGAGAGCAATGATTTTTAGAATGTTTGTCTGTTTATCTGTGCTTTTGTGCAAATCTAGGATTTATAATTTGATTTGAATGCGGTTTTCACCGATGCTAAGCTGACTTTGCTTGGATTGGACTGTTTTCTTTAAGATTGGTTTTTCTTTGTTTGAAATGGGCCTTACCTACGGTTAGACCAAAGTGAAACACGCGCATTAAAACGTTTCAAGCCATTAATTAGGGATGAGCAAACGCGGCCCGCGGACCACATGCGGCCCTTTGAACATTTTTAAATTACATTTTTATGTTTACAAGGTTCAAACATTGTGTCAAAACACAAATTTATACAACATAAAAAAGCATTATGATGTAAAAATTTTGCAACTATATAAAAACTTATATGGTAGCTCTGAAACGTTAAGTAGATTTGATTATATATAAATAATGCAAATCTATATGCGGCCCTCTAACAAAATTCAAATTAAAAATTGGCCCTGGCAAAAGGTTGCTCACCTCTGCTATAAATGAATAATTCTTATACATAATTAAGCGACGTAAGATGATTGGTGACCGAGTGTTTTGGCACTAGGGAAAAGTCCTGAGCACTTCCGAGCTTCGAAAGGCCACGTAAAGCTGTCGGTCCTCAAATGTAGGCCTATGCCAAAAGCGTGAAAGCGTTTTGCGTGAAAGAGTAACAAAGATCCATCCATCCGTAACTCCTCCCAAACTTTTACAATTATAATATTAGTAGGATTATAATTCGATTGATCTGAAATCCAAGGAATGCATTCAATAGTAGCTAGCCAAAGTATTAAATAAATACTGCAATAGTCCATCATAGATACAACGTGAACGAGGGACTTTTCCCGTACGGCCACGTGTATGAATTAGTTGCAGTGTTACGAACGTTTCCGTAATTTTAAAGGGGATTTCCGTATAATGGATTCTATGATATAAAAATGACTATTCGTTTTTCATAGCTGTCCATCTGAAGCGTTAACAGGTCTGCAATGGAACTCATAGGCCAGCCAAAACCCCGGCAAATAAAAGAAAGAAAAAATATATAATTGTCCTTTATATGGAATTTTTTTAGCATGGTAATTACCAAAAAACCAAGGTAATTATGAGTAATTTGATCCAATTTAAACGTTTTTTTTTCTGAGTACCTAATAACAAAAACGTCACAATATTTATATGCTGACTGCAGAGAGGTTATGTTAGGTTAGACTTGTTTCGATTGAGAAAGTTAAGCAACAGCGGGCGCAGTCAATAGAAGGATGGGTGACCGCTAGTGTAAAAGATTCATTCACGAAAGTGCTTCAGAGGGCCCGTGATGGTTGTTATAGATAAGAATTGTTAAACTTGAATTGGACACTAACCCGTCTAATTACAATTGATGTAGCGTAGTGGAAATTTTAATATTTTGACGCAAGACGTTATCATCCTGACGACAAAAAGACTCAAGTATTTTATTTACTGGCGCCCTAATCACAATTGTTGACGGTACTGATACAGATTTCGAGAAGTTTAGTAGATTTGGTTTCGAGAATTATGTTATCTATATTTTTACCGATTTGAAAAAAGAACCGATTTTAATATTTTTTCTTTGATCGAAAGCTGGTGGTTACGATGTGTTCCCATTTTATTTTAAGTCACATCTGACATCTGACAGTTATTCTTCCTTTTAATATTCTTGTATTTTTTTACCGAATAACTTTTGACAGGGTCGATCGATTTCGATGATTCTTTTTTTTTATTTCAAAAGTAATACTAGTCCCGTAGTTTCAACTCTCAAGCGACATCTGACGAGTGGTTTTGAGTTAATAGCATTTTTTGTTTTTCGTAATGTTCATTCATAACTTCTTATTGGGTTCACCGATTTCGTTGATTTTTGTTTTATCCAGAAGCTTGTATTAGCGTAGTTTATTTTGAGCGACATCTGACGGGTAGTTTTCGAGTTATCTTTAATAATACGTATTTAATTGGCTGTTGAAGTCTGTTTTGAAATAATTATAATACAACCCAACATCCCACTGCTGGGCTATGGTCTGCACTCACCATTTGTGTAGTGCTGGACAAAAGTGTATTTGTAGATTCAACACAGGCTTTCAAAGTTTCAATTTGATATACATATTAAGTACAACTACAATTAAAGCTTATGAAATATTGCATAGTTACTACAATTCCTAAATTTAACTATTTTAGTGCATGTCCTTACCTAAATTGAAAGTGTGCAAATGAAAATTCTCAAATTGATGCATTGATCCCGAGAAGCTATCGATATACCACTTGTGTTTTAAAAAAAGAACGTCTTTGAGGATGTATTAAGTTCAATCCATTAAGTCCAACGTGGTGGACGGTGGCCTACACCCCACATATAGGCGATGGTACCGAACCCACCAGTGGGCCAGTTATGACTTGTTACTAACAACGATAATCTGAATAAATTAAATATGTTAAAACAACTGACTTATGCCTTCAGCATGCAACTTATATTAGGCCTCAACATTCTCATTCCGAGAAGATACCTGTGCTCAATAGTGGGCCGTGATGGGTTGAGAAGATATCAACTCACACGTAGATCAGAAGCTGATTATCACTTGCTTACGGTGCAGGAAACCTGCACTCCTGAGAGTTCTCAAAGGTGTGTAAAGTCCACCACGCCATACTTGGCCAGCCTGGTGCACCATAGCTTTAACCCCTGACGGGAGACGCAAGCCCAGTAGTGGGACAGTGGGTTGCAATGAAATGATGATGATCTCACACAGAGCCGTGAATTACTTCTTGGCAGGCAAAGTGTTAGGGACACCTCAGTCTTGTTAATGTCTATGGGCCATGGTGCACTTGCTATCAGATGACCCGTTTTACCTGCTTAAAAAAAGTTATCAAACAATTTCGTAACGCCCATTGTAAACTGTAAATGTATTGTAAACACATTGTAAAACTGTAACGTATGTATCGTTGTGTAATCATTATCAGACAAATTTGGGTAATTATTTGCGTTATTAGTCATATTGTAGTAAGGTAGTGGTGAACGATGACAAACGAGAATTTCAATATTTACACGGATAACATCACACAGCGTACGTGAAATTTGACGGTTTTTACGATTATTTCATGGAAATAGAGTTATGTATATTTTTATTAGTCATGAATAGTTAATAATATAATATTTCTTTGATTACTGATGCATTTGTGATGTTTGTTCTTGGGCTAGTGATGCCATCTTGACAGGGGATTTATCAGGCTCGAGACGACATCAGGGCGATGGCCCCATCAGGCTGAGTGTCCCTAGCGTTTTGCTAATCTTGCCATAATTACGCCAGTGCCAACCTACCTGAACACAAATTCGACCTTTTGTATGATAAGCAAGCAAACGGAGCAAACGGGACACCTGATGGTAAACGACCACCGCCATGAATATGAACAACACCAGTCTGGGGTGTTACTAATGCGTTACTTGCCCGGAAGAAAGTAATAGACCCGCATACGTGGGGCAGAGAAAAAAACAAGGGAAGCGGTGCGTGAATCGCTAAAGCAACTGGGATCAATAAAGATAGCAACTGACCCCAGATACACCAACAACATACTACTTCAGGACGGGTGATGAAGAAGAATGGTGAGGAGGATGACTGAAGAACGGGGAGAAGAGTGTGGCGACATCGCACAACACGTCATACGATGACGTTACCATAACACTTGACACGCTATCGGAGTTTTCTGTATGGTTAGCATATATACAAGTTCCGACTTACAACTGTCGGAGCTCGACCGCTCCCCTGGCATAACATGGCATAAGAGGAGAACTGGCTCTCAAGTCCCCAGTCAGAACACGACGAATCGTTTCACGGCTCATTCAAGTAAAGGGTGGTAGCCAGCTAGACGGGAACGGAAAACGATAATAATTCTTCCTCAAAGGCCTATCACCGAGTAACTGACTTCTATACGTCTTTAAGACACCCTGGTAGGACATGGGATTGGAGTTTGTATTCTAGGCCACCCTAATACGGCTAAAAACCAAACTGAACAAAAAATATCTTAATAATTTTGACGAAACTTTAATTAAATTATTAGCGTCACTTACGACATTATTGATCCATTTGTCACAGACGTCGGTTTACGGTGTAATCGAAATAATGTGTTAACTATGGGTTCAAATTACTTCGAGTCACGAATGTTGTCGTTAACGGTTAACGATATGTATCGCTATGTTTAGATAACAATCTATAATAACAGGTCTTACGAATTAGTCGATGGATTAGGAGCAATAAGAAAAATTGGTTGTGAGTGTATTGTGTAAAATGATTGAATAGTACTATTCAACTTTATCTATTGGTAGCGAGCTTGTGTACCGTGTAAAGAGGCGGAGTATTCGCTGTTTTTAAGTGTTTTGTGATAATCATAAACAATTTTGCAGAAAAAACAAATATCGACTTGAATTAATGGAATTACTTTTTGTTTTTCCTTGATCATGCAAAAGTTGTATTTTTGCACGATTTTCAAAAGTACTTTCGTTTTTTTGGCATTTTTAATTGTTTTCTCAAGTTCGTCACACGATTACAAGTGTATCTTTACACTAAAATAAAATGCAGACTGAAAAAAATTAAAAAAGAAGCGATGTGTAATTTTTTTTTTTAATTATTTATACAGCATATATTTTATGACCAGTACAACATGACCCCCGTTGTTTTTAAGCGTATTGTGATACTGAAAATACTTTTAAAAACGAATCTGCAGTAACTTTATTGGGAATGTCTAATACTTTTGGCTGTAGGTCTATAAAATATTCATAATGTAATCCAGTTCCTACTCATATTACTTAGTTTTTCTCGATTGAGATTGATTTTAAGTCACATAACCTCCTCGTCGCATCTGTTTTCTCATCTGATATAATTTAATAGTAGTATCAACTTTGCTTCCGTAATTATATTTTGTAATTGATAATTATGTATTTAATTAATTAAATAAATTTATCGCAAATCTCCAGTAAATATTCAATTATAATTATTGATAATATTTTTGTTGTTAGATACTAACTTCAACTCTATGTGATCGGAATACAGTTGACATTTCATTAACGAATTTTCAGATCTCTGTTGTTGGGGTGCAATTGCTAACCGATTGTGAATGTGAGTACCAAATTGCGCTCCAACGACAATAGCGCGATATCGACTTTTGAAATGAGAATTGGCCGTTTAGAACAGTGTATTATTTGTATGTATTGTCGTGTGTTGGCTGCGAAGCATTCCTTAAACATTTTAAATTCAGGATCTTTGTGATTAGTAAAATTAGATAGCTATTTTTTAAATATTCTTTCCTATTGACTAACAATCGAAATTTGTTTATTTTATTTAATTATAATTAAAAAAAATAACGAGAAATATAATTAAGAAGTATCAGGCATTTATTTTTGTCTTTTATGACATATGATATATATAAAAATATTACAAATTATTGACATAGTAAAAAGTAACATGACATAGTAAAAAGTAACTTAGCCAAAAACATACATCAAGCAAAAGATAATTAGCTTTTTTTAATACTGGCATTATACATAATAATAGTATTAAACAAAGTGCCGCCACAAAAACTGGTCCCTGTTCGGTCACTTACTAAGGGACTTTACCTAACAAATTATACAGAACAGGAGTTAGCTAAACAATTTTAAACTGTATTAGAACGGCGATAGATTCACATTACATTGTCACTCAGTGAAGCGTATTAGAAAGGGTCATAGAAAGAATACATAAAATCATCAAAGCGTTTTAATGACACAAAAAATTCCCGCAAAGTTCATCAACCTTCCTATCCACAGGTAACTCAGGAGAACCGAATCGGCACTTCTCTTCAAAGAGATTCACAGCACAAAACACAATCTTCTTTTCCATCAACGCATCACGAAGGTGAAGATGGAATCGATGACGTCATCCAGCTCCTTGCTGAAAGGGGATAGTTGAGCTTCGTAGGACGGCATAGGCTTCTCCTTGCCATCAACTTGGAGATGGCAGTTTGGTCCGACTAGTGAAACATTATCGCCTTTAACGCGTCTGTTCACCGAGACGAGGCCTCCATTGCCGACTAGGTTGATTGAACCATAATTGTCTTGTACTTCAACGCGGCAATCGTTGCCGATCACGTCAATATCGCCTTGGTTGATCGATACTCTCACTATACAGTTATTTCCGATCACTTTCAACCGTGTTTGATTGATTTCCATTGTTACTCTCTTCTTGTTGCCGAGGACTGAGTATTTCTTCATTGTAATTTAAATTTCTAATGTAATTTAATGTTTTTTTATATTTTTTAAGAACGTGTGTTTACTCTGAGCGCAAGTTTCAGAATGATTTGAACTTGGAACGCGCGTCGTATTTAAGGCCGGTGCGCACGCGACGTGATAAGGAATCCCCGCAGTCTCTCGGAATGCGTCACTCATTCAAGAAATTTGTAACATTCAAGAATAAAATAGACTATAATTTTGGTTAATGCCTTCCTAAAATATATCTAGTAATTATTTTTCGTTATTCCCCTAAATTTATTCAGAAGCGGTTTATTTTAATGTGTTTTTTGCTGTTATTACAAGTTTTTATTTGACTTGTAGTGTATGTTTGTATATTAGAAGATTTGTTTGTTACGGGTCAAATCTTGCAAGCTTAATTAGACCCACTTCCTCTTCCAGAACGGAGCTGAAATTTTGCATAAACCTTGCATCCTGATGGCAATGCATTTTTATGAAAAGCATGATCTGATACTAGGTTCAGGATTGGCTCCAGACAAGGCAACTCCTCAACTGTTAAAAGCACAGTTATGAAAATATCGTATTATCGTAGTAGTACTTCGTATTAGGATCTATAATTAAAGCTTGTATGTTTAAATATTTTTAATAAACCTTGTTTTATATTTTTATCTAATTGTATGTGAATGTGTACATTGATTTTATTTTATTTTAATAGGTCGATAAATATTACGTAGATAACCTCTTATTATCTTCTATGATTTGTGTGTAAAATGGCCTTCCATAATAGTTGTTCTGATGGACTCCAGTCTCCTCTCACAATGCCATGATCTACCTAGTGCGGATTGGTACTTCAGACACCTTCGAGAACTTTATGGGGAATTCTATAAGTAGGGGTTTCTTCAAGATGTTTCTTCACCAAAACAAGTGATATTTAATTCACTTCTAATATGGACATAACTTGGAAAATTGGGCGCAGGATTAGATTCCAGGACCCAGATTTACATACTTTTTTGGATTTACTCATTTTTATTACATACCATAAGTGGCCTTAACCTATAAATGGCCTAATTCTGAATATGGGTGACATCTCTTGTTACACCTAGTTGTTACATCTGGAGTATACCCCACCACGTTGCTCCACTGAAGATTGATGGAATTTCACATGACATTAAAAATTACGCAAAGCCACGGTGACTAACTTAGGGTTCACTTTCTTTACATAAATATTATCACGTTTTAAGCCTTAGAAAAACAGTAGCCATTTTGCTTTATACCAACGGATGAGAGTCATTAGATAAATTCGTAATGTTTGTTGGTAATCTTTGCTCATTGTCTGTGTCTGAGTGATAATATGTGTCGCTCAGATGATACCTTCACAAACATATATATACAAATAAATAAAATTGGAGAGCATTAGTATACAGTTTGCTTATACAGAAATGTTTTTCTGAATGTTGAGAAGAGTTTAACTTCAAATTAGGGTAAATTTTTTTTAGCGTACGACTTGAAATGCTGTAGGTGGCGCTGAATGAAGAAAATTTATGTTTTTTCGAATTATAACATAGAAAAAACATTTTTATCGTAAAAATTTTAATGCAAACATTGTTGCTCTTAAAATTATCGTAAAAATTTGTAAAAACATGTTTTTTCTCCGACTTACGCTTTAAGAGGTACAGCGCATCAAAGTTAGTGTAGCGTTCGGTAGGTATCTATTGTCAGGTGTCCATTGTCTACAAAGGGTTAACGTCTACCTGACATGAAATGAAAAAACACAGTAGACTATATGTTCATCTCTCAATGAAGTCGGAGATTTTTTTCAATTAAAATTTATAGATGGACTCTACTATTAAAGTATTAGACAGAACTCAATACTTTCCTCCCTATTTTAATACTTGTTACGAGATTTTTAGTACAAGATTTATTTCACACGTTGGAAAAAAGTGGTTATTGTGACAAGTAAAAAAATGGTGCCCCAGATTTTTTTCTAGGTGCTGACGACCTCAATGTAATAGTATATCATTATGCTCTATTGTTAATAGTTTCCGCAGCGTACGCGTGTATAAGATTTTTCACTCTTTACGTTACATCATCGAAATTTTTATACGGACCCCTAACGTTTTTGAAAATATTCTATAGCCTATGTTCATCAGGGATAATGTACGATTCTAATGGTAAAAGAATTTTTCAAATCGGTTCAGTAGTTTCGGTGACTATTCTCTACAAACAAACAAACAATAAATCTGACCTCTTTATAATATTAATGGTTCTTATATATTACTACTTATCTATACTTGGTACAAATTCGATCTGGAAACTTTTTCCATACAAACTTGTCAATTTAGTATGGAAAAAAAATTTGCACCAAGTATAATTAGTATATTCTTAGTGCGTAGTATTTTTGTATTTATTACTTGAACCCTGTAGTGACATTGTATTGTTATTGATAAGAATTTCCGGTATTTTTTCTGTAATCCTAACGTCCGGACATTGAAGAAATAAAATTAATGACTTTACAAATAAACAGTTGATAAAGTTAAAACCCCTATTGTATGCCTCATAAAAATATTAATGATAAATAATGATCATTAAATAATGATAAATCCAAGTCAATTAAGAGAAGAGAGAGATCGAATTTGTTTTGAATATCAGAAGTTGATGGAAGAAGAAGAGAAGGAAAACATCGTGAGGAAATCTGCACTCCTGAGAGTTCTACATAAAGTTCTCGAAGGTATGTGGAATCCGAACTTGGCCAGCGTGGATTCTCTACCCCTCACTTTTTTTACCTTAGATAAGTTAGCGCTTGACTACGATCCCACCTGATGGTAAGTGGCGATGAAGTCTTCGTTGGTAAAGCGCACTAAATTAGTAGAAGCCTATTCACTCTTGACTTGAAGACATTTACATTGTAATCGAACGGTAACACCGACGACAACTTATTCCAATCCTTCGCGATACGATGATAAAAGACGTGGCGCATCGCGGTTTTCGTTCTGGTGGTATGTTTACGACTACGATTATTACAATTTTAATGGAGACCGAAGCCCAGTGGGACAGTTCAGGTTTTCAATCTTAAAATGCATAAAAAAATGCTTTTTTTTAATCTAACTTATTATGCACTCAGTGCTTTATCATTTGGAACACGATATGAAGATAAAGAGTTCATACGGATACAGTTGAGAGACCTTCACCTTGAGGATATAGGATGTTGGAAGTTGTGCAATAACCGTATCTCCGCGCTCCAACCGGTATAACGGTATTGCTATTTTGTAATAAAAAATCCCCGAACAGATCGTGACCGCAAAATGACCTACAAGAGTTATTTGTTTAGTATTTTTTCAGTTATCTATTTTTGAATTTTACAAAGAAATGGAATAGCTTGCCTGTGTCGGTGTTCCCGTCCACGTATGATGTAGGAGCCTTCAAGAAAAGAGTGAATAGGCATTTACTAAGTTAATGCGCCCAACGTCTTAGAAATCATCGCCACTTACCATCAGGTGGGATCTGTGTCAAGCATTAACTTATTCTAGGTAAAAAAACACTTTTTTTGTTTGTATGGAAAATGACTTCAACACATTAATGGCCAATGAGTATGGGGGTGTTGTTTCGTGACTGTGGAAGCCTAGAGCATGTTACGACGCTGCTCCAGCGCGGGTTTGGTGGAGAAGTATGTTAGTGTACTTCTTACGAAAACTTAAGAACACCCTGTAGCTGAGTGATATAATTGGTTTCACATGAGAGGTCACGGTATCTTAAAAACTAGGAGAATTATTTTCAATACTTTTTCTTTTTTGCATATAAAAAAGAAAAAACAAACTGTTTTAGCTCGGCGGCTAATGACCAATGAACTGTATAACTTCTTTTGTTTTATAAAAACAATATCTACAATAATTTTCCTTGTGTGAACTTCCTTGTATAATAAGTAGGTAACTTCCTGTTGTAATCGACATTTCCTACTACGATATCTACTGTAATGTGTAGTAAGCAAAACAGATATTACACATTGACTGTTACGTAGGGTAGCCAACTTCTTTTACAAGTAACAAAGCGTATTTAAATCTCAGAAGGAAAACGGATTTTTTCTTAATTAATTTATTTTATTTTTTTAAATAAATGATAGCGTTTGCACATATAACACATTATTTTTTGTTTTTTTTTAGAATGAAAATTAAAAAAGAAAAAAAAATTGAATAGATAAAAAATAGTTTATGTATAATTCATTTATGACAAACAGTAAAAAGTATACTATACTAAAATCAGTATAATACCGTTTTTCAAAATATTGTTGTCAACCGCAGTCGTACATGATATCAAAATTACAGTGAACTTACGATATCAGATGGAAGATATTACTTTTCCCTAACGTGACATTTTTATATGCCATGATTCATGAATTACAAAATTGATGTAATCCGTGCCGCGTGTGACTCATCGCGAAGACTAGCTGCGCAGACGCATAGCCCGGTCGGGGACAAAGATTAATTAAAAGAAAGTTACAGAAGTTTGAATAAGTTTAATTTAAAAATCCTCCTAACTCACGTCCGCCGCCGGGTACAAAAATTTAAACATAAATAAATATAAAAATGAGTAATACAAATAAATAAAAAACATTAAAATCTCATGAATACAATTTTTCTTACAACGCAAAATCAAGCTTTAGTTCCCATCTGAGTAAGACTCCCACGTCTTCGAGAGAAGAGTGAATAGGCGTTTACTAATTTGGTGTGTCCAATATCTTAGATATCATCACCACTTTCCATCAGGTGGGATCTATGTCAAGCATTAACTTATTTCGTATAAAAAAGCATCAAATCCTACTAATACTATAATTTTTTTTCATAAATTGGATTTATCTAGATTTAAATTAGAATCGAAAAAATTCCAAATCGAATTTTAAACCGAGTAAAGTTAAAATAATGCTGCAATCGTACGATGTATGATGGTTAGGCGTAACATTAATAATAAAAAAAACAAATGACCGCTAATGATTATTTATCTTATCATCTGTCATATTTGTACTCTTTGGTCGCCGCGAATTGAATGAACAGCGCGACCGTCGGCTGAGAAAAATGTGAGTCGACCGTCGGCTGAGAAAAATATGAGTCATACGTCGGCACGTAACCTATGGTCTTGGAGAGCGAATCTAGCCTCTATATAAATATTATAACTTATAGTTTCAATGACTTTTTTGGAGCCATTATTGTTTTGCGTTCTGGAGGTCATTTAATATATCCAAAATACATATGAATTGACCATGAAATACAAAAGCCATTTTGCTAAATATTTGGTCGGTCACTAAGCCTTATGTGGAATGTGGCGATTGCGGCTAAATAAAATTTAATCTTCTTTTTATTCATTTTACATCCACGTCCTTTCACGTCGTTCATCTTCCTCCTTCTCCAGTCATACTTCTGTTGTTTTCGATTCTTTTTCATTACATTCATCGTCTAACCTGCCATTCCTACACTTATATCAATGTATACGGGAGTAGTGTGCCACATTTCATGGTCACGTCGGGAAGATCACAAGAAACGTCAAATTGTGTCATGTAAATGGGGTCTTTATGAATCACATCACAATGGCATACGGACCACATGCGTCCAGCGGGCCCCCAATGAAATCTGCTAGTGAAAATCCTGTTAAACGATGTCCAGCCGTTCCAGAGGTTAGCCGTAATAAATAGACAGACAAAAATTTTGAATTTTTTATTTTGGTATACGTGTAAACACCATATATTCAGGACATATACCAATTTAAACCGCATTGAAAGCGTTCAAATTTAAAGCGATCAAAAGCGTTAATTTCAATCTTACAAAAAGACACTCAAATATATTAACAAACCTATGCATATACAAATATATAAACAAAATGAAATAAAATCCTACTCAAACTAAACTAAAATTATATTTAAAAGAAATCTTAAAATCCTACCAGAGTCATTGTACCAAGAACGCTGGCAGCATTACCCCGTTGAAACGCTAGACTAATTCATTTAGCGAAATATCTGCTAGCCTTCTGGTCACCAGTAGTGAAGTTCAATACTCTCGACATGTCTTTCATAAAAAGCTGTCAAGTCGGATGACCACGAAGCCATAGTTTCAATAGCTAGCGCCACAAATTCATAATCTTCTGTGGTAGAAGAGTACTTGCGATGCTTGAGAAACTGCGCACGCTCGGCTGCGGTTCCAGCTCTAGTGCTCATGCACCTATGTTTGGGCCAATGCATAAACAATTGAATTTGAATAAAAAAATTAGTTAAAAAAAACAGACTCTCCAATTTTATTTATTTGTATCGATAAGCGTGTAGTAGACCTGGTGGCCTATGTTGATTAGGGGTAATCCCATTTTGAAAATACTGAAAATACTTTATACGCTCAAGTTTTACATGAGGTAATATTAATAAGTGGGTCAGTCGACATTGAAACTCTCAAAATGACCTCATATGGTATTTACCGGATAAGGTGCTTTCCTAATGAATTTTGTGTGTGTTTTGCATCACGTTTCAAATTGGGTCTATCTTGAGACGTATTTGTCTGAAGCAGTCTTGCAATTCCGTACCAGAGGCAACCCCAATTCAGTAAGTTCCAGCTGACAGTACAACTCATATTAATACGACTGGGATTATAGATTAGCAGTGGTAGCCTAGTGGTTCGAACGTTGGTCTCTCGAATAGATCTTGGGTTCCGGCACGAACTTCTAATTATAAAAGTTATTAGAAGTTGATTATCACTTGCTACGGTGAAGGAAAACATCGTGAGGAAACCTGCACTCCTGAGAGTTCATAATTTTTTTTTTATTTATTTAAACTTTATTGTACCAAAACATATATTGCGGTACAGATGGGAGACTTAATGCAAAAAGCGTCTAAACTAATAATAACAGAAATAGAAAGAAAGTCGACAACTTTGAAAGCTTTATCGTATCGAAAAAAATATAAATTTTTATTCAATAAAATATCGAGAATCGTCTCCTGGTTCAAATATAGCAAACCAGGTTCCCAAGCGAACTGTTTTTGTGACGTTACCTGTTCTGAGTAACGTCGTGTGTTACACGTATCGATGCATTCATTCCCTATTTGGTTCGAGTTAGTCACCGCATTTTCCTTGTAAAACTAGCTTTAAAACCGTTCTTAGCCTGGCGGCTAGTTTCGATTGCAAGCGATCGAAAAAGTGGCGTGGTCGGTAGAAAAATGGGTGGAAAAAATCATGAGCACTTCCCTGTTTCGGAGGGCACGTAAAGCCGTTTCCTGGTTGTTATACTTAAATAGCAATATGCCATGTCGCAGGCCTTTGAATGGCATAAAAATCTTTGACACTTGGGTTGGCCAGTAAAATCTCCACCAATCCACATTGGAGAGGTGTTGGAGTATACTCTAAGCCTCCTCAATATGATGAGAAGCTCGTGCTCATTAGTGGGCCATCAACGGATTGAAGGTACTAGCGACATGACGACATAACAAACATGTTACGACATAACAAACATGTTACGACATAACAAACATGTTACGACATAACAAACATGTTATATAGGCTATGAAACAATTTAGAAACCGTGTTATTTACTTTTTTGTGTTCAAAAATTTTCATCATCGAACGAGCTGGCGAACGTTATCCGTCCCTGCGTCGTAGATATTCAAACAAACAAACAAACATCATACTTTGCGACTTCTTTCCTCATAGGTGCCGCGAAGTACTGGAATAAGTTTTGATTACAATGTAAATGTCTTCAAGTCAAGGGTTATGCTAAATTAGTCCGCTTTACCATCTAAACCGCATCACTGCGTATCATCATGCTTCAGGCAGCACAAGACAAGCACTAATTTATAGAAAGTAAAAAAAAAACTAAACATTATACTGCAAACGGTCACGATCTATTTATTATTTAATTTTATTTTACCGATATTTCGACCCAATTGCATGGGTCATGGTCACGGCAAGACTGCCGTAAATAAAATAAAATAATAAACAGATCATGAGTACCCGTTTGCATTAAAATGTTTAATACCCGCGACGATATTAGTCTAAAAACATAAAAAAGTAAGCCTTAATTTATATCATAGCAATTTTAAAAGTGATCTTGATAATGATCAATTTACCTTGCAATTGACACAATTCATTCATATTTATAATAGTCGTGCAGCTGTGTAAACTTCTGCATCTAAATAATTAACTACAATTAAAAGTAAATATTAGTAAAAGTAAGAATTGTTACCTAAAATATTCATTAATTAATCACTGGTTCCATGGTGTAATGGTTAGCACTCTGGACTTTGAATCCAGCGATCCGAGTTCAAATCTCGGTGGAACCTGATAT
>DWJZ01003696.1:0-16556 GCA_018249125.1 Asbolis capucinus
CCCGCACGCACAGAACAAACATTCCTGTTCATCACAGAAAACTTTAACCTAGGTGGGAACCGAACCCACGACCTTCGTTGTAGCAGTCAGGTTCAATAACCACTAGACCAAAAAGCCTGTCAAGTCCTGAAAAGTCTTAGTTAATGTAAACCAGGCCACCCTACACTTATATTCTCATAGAATCGTTTTTGTTCTTCACCAAGAGTGTGAAAGGTGTTGGTACATCACGATAAAAGTTTCATGACAATGTGTCAAGCAATCATTAACAGCAAGTGAACTTCCCATTTATAATAAACTAGAAATTGCCCTGGCTTCGCTTCGGAGGAAGATAGAATGAAAACTATTCAATAATCCTTCTCGTCGTATAAGCTACAAACATGCACAATTGTGTCTAAAATGGTCCAGCCATTTCAGAGTTGCCATACAAATTTTAACCTATTATCCTGCGGGAATAAAGTGATTTCCTGAGATGAAACCTATCCTATAACCATTCTTGGGTTTTAAAATTTGATTATGCCATTTTTAATCTAAATATGTCCAGTCGTTTTTCCTTGAAGCTCGAACAGACAGACAAACAATAAATCCAAAAAAAAATGTTTTGATCTCTATATCGATAACAAGGGATCGATGTAGGCAGGCTGCATGAGAATTTAAAATAAATACTTAATATACAGAATTGACCCCGTTACAGTTTTATTATTACTATAGATTATGTATAAAAACTAGTCTGTGTTATTACAGATTACTGATGGTTGAAAACTAAAATTACATAGAAACAGTTACATTTTGAAACTCCTTTTTTGTAAGCTTAGTTTAGAACGTTCGTAGCCCGGAGACTTGTTTCGATTGGAACCAATCGACAAAGTTAAGCAACGGCGGGCGCGGTCGGTAGGATGGGTGACCGCTAGTGGCAAAAAAATCATGACTGCTTCCGTGCTTCAGAGAGTTTAATTTTGCCACTAGCCCCTCCGTCAATTGCATTGAGCAGCGTGGTGGAGTATGCTCTAGTCCTGCTCAGTAGTGGGCCATCGGGTTGAAGCCACTTACTAGATTTTAGTAGGTTAAAAAATACGATACCAAAAAAAATTGCCACAAATTTGAAATACCAGTACTTTCTGCATTGAAACTCGAAAACAAAGAAGTGCTTTTAAAAAGAAAAGTGCTTAATCGAGCAGGTCGCTTTGAGCTTTACTGTTCGTGATTAGCAGGAACTTGAAAACGTAACAAAAAATTCAAAAGGTGTTTTACTTCGTCTACTTGTTTCTGTAACAAGCAATAATTTGTAATTATATACAAAAATGATCAATCTTCGTATTTTTTATATAGGTTAATTATCATATGATTTTTCATAATTGCAAACTGTAACTGTCCCACCGCTGGGCTCGGGTCGCCTATGTGATGTGTGAGGGATATAGGCCATAGTCCACCACGCTGGCCAATTGCGGATTGGTAGACTTTACAAATCTTCAAGAACTTTATGAGGACCTTCAGGAGTGCAGGTTTCCTCAGGTTTTCCTTACTAAGTGATAATTAACTTTTAATACACAGAACTTTTTTCTTAAATCAAACATGCAGGGTTTGAACCCAGGACCTCATGTTCGAAAAACCAATTTTCAACCACTAAGCTATCTCACACATAATTTACAGAATAATAATTATATTCAATTGTAAAATAAAATATATAAATATTATACATTGTCTAATTTATCGTCTCCAGTTTTAGACGAAATAGTTTTTTGTAATAAAAAGAATATAAAATAACTTTCAATATCATTATGTCTAATATAAAACTAATTCCAATTATTTTATTAAATTCTTCTAAAGTTAATTAGGTTCAATACAGTCGAACTAGGTTTTTAACTTTTCATAATTGCTAAGATAGTAAAAGTGAAAGCTATTAAAATATCAAAATGTTACTAATATTAGAAATGTGAAAGTTGGTGAGGATGGATGGATGTTTGTTCCTCTTCCACTCTAAAACCAGTCAATGGATTTGAATGAAATTTGGCACAGAGATAGATCATAACCTGAAAAAACACATAGGCTAATTTTCATCAACATTCCACGCGAAGCCGCGGGGAGTCCTTAGTATAATAAATGCAACTTCCACTCTTAAGATTCAAGATTGTTTTCGTTTTTAATTCACCGTAAACACATAGGTATTCATTCGTTTGAACAAAGCGGATCTCGAGGCGTTGCATTTCATTTCGTCTCGACGCCGGGAAATATTGCAGTCTACGTTTCGATGCGGCTGAATCGTAAATATGTAGTACTAATGTTGTGAAGTAAACTAAACCCGGCGTACTTCATTGGACCAGTTATAAATGGTAGGTCTGTTGGTTGCTGTTAGTGAACTATGTCCGAGGTCGTGGAGTCGATCCCCGCACAGATCAAACTTTGCCGCGACGAGCAGGAATGTTTTTTCTGTGTCTGGGTGTACCAATCATGATAAAAAGTAGCCTATGTCCTTCTCTAGAATATCCACTATGTCCATATTAAACACGTCAATACGTCACTCCGTTTACACGTGCAAGACAAGCACACACACACATACACTTCCACATTTATAACATTCGTTTGGGTAGCCACACATACTTATCTTGAAAAAAATATATGTGTATTGATCCGACGGACATCACGTCACGGCAATCACCGTGCCGTGTAACCGTGTTATGTCTTTCCTTTCACATATGTGTACAAGGCTTATTAAAAATATTTAAAAACACTAATTTTAATTATATGTAGATCCATAATACAAGGAAACACAGAAAATTGCAGAACTGTATTGTTAACCGTTGAAGAGTTGCCTTGTCTGGAGCCAATCCTGAACGTAGTATCAGGTAATGTTTGTCATAAAAATGCATTGTCATCAGATCGAAAACTTTATGCAAAATTTCCGCTTTCCGTGTAAGAGGAAGTGGGTCTAATTAAGCTGCAAGATTTGACCCGTAACAAACAAATATACTAATATACAAACATACACTGCAAGTTAAATAAAAGCTTGTTATAAAACAACCAATTTCGATACAAGGACTGCGACAGAAAATTAAAATTGAATTTTGTGGTTCATTTAGTCACTAATGAACGCAAATACAAGATTCAAGTCGTATATAGTAATCTCGATATATTCAATTCAACGGGCGACCATCGATCCTAGTTTGCGGCGAGCTTTGTCGTTTGCCGTTTCCCTAACTGTATTAATAAAGTTTGCTACTTCATTAAATAGATTAACAGACAGATTAAGACATCACATCCTTAATAACAAGGATGGAAGCCCAGTGGTCTGAACGCTGGTCTGTCGAACGGCGGTCCTGGATCCTACGCGCACCTGTAGTTCTCAGTTATGTCCGTATCAAATTTCATTTTTATTAGGAAACCACCTGATAGTAAGTGGCAACGTAGTCTTTGATTGTAAAGCGCTCTTATTTAGTAAAAGCCTTTTCACTCTTGCCTTGAAGACATTTACAACATTATCAAACAGAAATACCGTCGCGGTCAACTTTTTCCGTTCCTTTGCAGTAGGAATAATGAAGGACGTGGAAACGCGACGTACGGGCCGTGTGTTTACGACGAAGAGATGAATGCCAAAAATTTATTATCACTTGCTTCGGTGAAGGAAAAGATTTTTAGAACTGCATTTCTGATAGATCCCTCTAACGTTTTCGAAGGTGCGAATTCTACCAATCCGCACTTGGCCAGCGTGGTGGACTATGGCTTATATCGCTGACATTATGAGAGATGCGAACCCAGTCGTTGGACAGTAATGGTTTGCTATAATGATAAATAAATAAATATCTTTTGGACAAACTCACACACGGCCACCTGAACCCAAACTAAGCGTGATCTTATGCTATGGTGATCAGACAACTGATAAACATATATATATATATATATTTTTAAACACATATTTTACACCCAGACACAGAATAAACATGTTGCTTATCACAAAAAAGTGTGATCTGGACGGGAATCGCACCCACGACCTTCGGTGTAGCACTCAGGTTCACTAACAACTAAACCAACCGGCCTGTCAAATGATCAATGGTCCTTATAATATACTAATTACATCTAATCTACAAAACCGATTTTGATGAAAATTGGTACAGTGATAAGTCTTGAAGGTATTGTAATAGTGAAGTTTGTATGAAAGTTCTTTATTATCGAAGAATAAGCAAAACACTAAATATTATTCAGTATCTAAATGACAAGGATGCATGGAAATGATCCGCTCTGCTCCCAGTTCCCATCGGGCTAGTAATAAACTTTTGTTTAGATTTAAGTTTTGTTATTAAAAAGAGTACTGGAAGTTTTCTTCCGTCGGCTTTTTTCTTCTTTCAGCTTACACTAGAGTTTATAGTCTTAAGTTTGTATTAGTTTACTTATTGCTGAAGAAACCTGTTCACTTCTGAGTAACCATTAGGTTTTCAAGTGAGTGAAGTTAATTAATCTTTACTAGACAAGCGTAGTTGACTAAGACCGTTATAGAGACCTGACACCAGGAGCAGGACAGGTGTAGAGAGAAAGAGAAAGATTCTTCTTCCTATTTACGTTATAATCAGAATTATATTGTATGTTTTTTGTTACCTGTATGAAGTGCACACTGTCCAGGATAATGGTGCTCGTGAGTATCATACGAGTATGTGGGTTTCGATTTCTTTGAGTTATTTTATTTCGTTGTTGAGAGCTTCGACATCATTTGTCTTTGTTCTCCAGTTCCTATATTTTTGCACGCAAACTCCATTATCTAATTTAGCTTTGGATGAATGCCAACTCGGTATTGTTTCTTTCACGAGATGTTTTTATTTTTTTATATAAATACACCAGAACACATTCGTTTCAATTACTGTTTTGAGAAATAGCTATGTTTGGGTGGATAGGAATAGATGTCGATATACATCGATATGTATCGTTAGATAAATGATAGTACAGTGCTGGAACGTCGTCCTGTCTGTACACTGGAGGCATGATATGTCACTGTCTTGTTTGCTCGTCTAAATCGTCGCCCAGGGTATTGTTACGATTCGCCATATCAGTCTCAATTTCGTTTGCCCATTTACCGATGTGTACCCATGTATTTTGTACATACAGTGGAATACGTCACGTTGTAATGGTATGTAACGGATCAACAATTAACTTTTTAAAAGTATTTTTTTTTTCTTCTAAAAGTAAATTTTTAAATATTTTTTAATGTAAATTATTGTACTGGTTTACTTTTGTGATAATACTGTTTTTTTTTATTTTTAAAAAGCAAATTTTTGGCCTGTTTTTTTTTAATGATGACCGTAACAAATAAAATGTGTATTGGGTTCGAGTTAGTTGCGCCATTAGTGGCAAAAGAAACTTAAGCTACGTACTTCAATTGTTGTTCTAAGGTAAGAAAACCAACAAATTTATACTGCTTATGTAACTACCACAATTCTGACAAATTCAACAATAACTTACATATATGTCAAAATTCGTCCAGTCGTTTGGGCTGTAAGGTGTGCTAAATAAACATACACCCAAACCCACTATTACTAGTGACGCATTCGGGTGAAACTTCAGAAACTGGTTGGTTATTCTGTCGGCTCTGTTGGCTACTCCGTCGAAGCATTGATGGAGTGTGGTGGAGTTTTTTTCTGATCTATTCAATACGAGGGGAAATCCGAGCTCAAATGGCAATAATTCATTATGGGGTAAGCCATATGATTACAAAAAAAAACTAACATATTGCCTTTAATATCAAAAATGTTGCGAATTGCCCATATCACAGAAAATGTGCGTCACGGAGCTGCTGGAAAATTCATGCGTATATCGCAAGATAATGAAAGACTCATTTAATTATTTATTTGTCAATAAGGCTCATATGTTCACGGTGTTTCTTTTTACATTTACCTTACTAACTAGGACTTTCTACACGGCTAATGTACTGTCTAAGGTGAAACCATTAAGTTCAAAGATGTTTAAGCCGAGAAATAAATATATAAATAGGTATATAGCATAAGGGGTGGGCATAGGTTTGAATTCTGCACACACTTCTAATATTTATAAGAGACACTCTCACAACAATAAGTAGCGGTAATGATTTTAATTTTAGCCTCTCGAATGGGAGATTCTGAGTTGAAATCCTGCTGCGCGCCCTTTCCGACGTTATGTGCGTATCAGAAATGGATTATGCTACAATTAAGGAGAACATCGTAAGGAAACCTGCGTTCCCAAGAGTATTACTTAAAGATTTCGAAGATGCATGAAGTCAGCCAATCTAATAGTTTACCTGAAGCACTTGATCAGCGTGGACTTTGGCATATACCCCTCACAAAAATCCGATACGTGTATTGGGTCAGTCATATGTTGCAATAAAGATGATCTTAGGTTTCCCAATAAAATTATTAAAAAATCAGTCATAAAGGCTAGACTACAGCATCCTCAAGCCCACCAGTGGGATAGTTATGGGTTGCAGAGAATATTATCCTAGTGATGAGAGAGCAACGTTTAATTCAAATTTGCATACCTATTCGGTTCTACGTTCTCTTCATTTGCACGTTCAAATCGATTTGACCTCCCCTGACAGTGATTAAACTTAACAGCATTCATTCTCTACATTTACCTTTTAAATCACTATGAATCTGTCTTTTAAATGGCCAGTGACAGACTCCACGAGAATTGTTCATTTTTTTTACTTTTTATGACGATGTACCCGAATTGTTGTAGTCGTATTGCTGTCAATATAATCGAAAATCGAATCGAAATATATCCACACGTATTCGAGTCATTCGAATCGAACATGCAAATTATTAATATCTCCAGCGTGCTTCTTAGTGTATAAAAAAAACCTTTGATTTGTTATGCGTTGATGTTTACTTACAAATTAAGTCAATAAGAAAAAAGTCTAAAAATAATATTACTCTATTACTTAATATCTATTTACATTATAAAGATAATTGTCAGTGTAGGCAACGCACGCGTTTCAAATATTTTGCTAATGTTTCCTATCAGGCACTGTGTATGCTAAGGTAGGTAGACTACCTACCTACTAAATATTGTATGGATATTTTTTATTTTTGCTAATGTGGTGTGTATATCAACGTTAATATTTCATATTTAATGTAATAAACAGGGTAAGTGATCAGCATCTCGATAGCTTCGACCTATATATATATATATGTACTACATACCCTACAGTTCTACTATTATACCCTACAGTCAGGCTGTGCGTCCGTCTGCCTCCTAACGACTATTAAAACAAAAAATAAATAAAACATATAAAACGATTCATTCGTTTCAAGATAACAAAGTGAGTATAATTAGATCTATAATAAAGTAAATAAAATATGAGTAACAATAAAATGATACGAGACTGGTATTCGCAAATTATAAGCACAATATCTGTTTGAAGTATATTTCAGTCACGTGCGGTTATTTCTGCCCTGCAATTACTGAACGCACATTACGTGTTCACATACGGAACGTAGTTAAACAGATCTGTTTAATTGTTCATACGACTTTCATTTGATAAATACGAACCACATTTCGGTTTTGGGTCATTTAATATTTACATGACGCCTTTTTACTAGTCGTGGTATTTTTATTACGATATCTTATGAAGTTGCTTTTCGTTTGACTTCAGCTTCTCTCACAGAACTCTCTTATCGAGAATAGATAGCTAATAAGTTAGTAGTCAAACGGAATAAACTATAGCCATATCCTAAATAAATGTCACATTTAATTAAAATTTTGTACACCTGAAAAAGCCCTAGCTGTCAAATTAATATACTGAAAATTATCATCAATAAATGTATAAAATATTTTTACCAAGCAGAAAGTCCGGACAATATACTGACAATGGTCATAATTTCATAAACAAATATGTGTAATCAGATCTTTAATAAACGAAAATAAATTATGAGTAGCAATAATATAAAACGAGAGTGGTATCTGTAAATTATAAGCACAAAATCTGTCTGAAGTACATTACAGTCACGTGCGATTATTTCTGCCACAATTACTGAACGCACATTACGTGTTCACGAACGGAACGCTGTTAAACAGATCTGTTTAATTGTTCATACGGCTTTCACTTGACAAACACGCACTAAATTTCCATCATGAAATATTTACATGATGCTTTTTTTTATTATAATTAGATACAAAGAAATTTCAATGTTGAAAGAAGTGAACAAAAAGTATTTCAAAGATATTACTATCTATAATAATTAGCGCTAAAAGAAGGCTTACACTCAACTTAAAAGTCAAGAGCAACCCACGACGACTGGTTTTCAGTGTGGACCCCTTTTCTTTCAGATAGTTCGATTTAGAACTTAATTCTCCTAACCCTTTAATTTAACATACATAAAATTATTGAACGGAACTTATATGTTTCCTAGTTTTCGAAACACTAGCTCGTATGTTTTATAAAATTGCTTCACACTAACATCAATTCTGACTACATTCATGTGTAGATGTTCAACAACTATAATAATTTTCCATTGTTCTATGACATTCATGTTGACATTCCACAATGTACCGCAGTGGACTACACTAAAACGCATTCGTCACACTATTGTTACAGTTTACGATGTGACTAAAGACTAAAAATTTATGTTTGTCATTTGATTTTTATTAGCTAATTTTAAGATTATATTTTATATTCTATTATAATATTTGTATCAAGTTGAAATAATTGTAGGTATATTATAATAATGATTTATATCTTTTTTAATATAACTATTTGAATTCGCGTTTTTGTGTGAGTTTTTGAAAATGACTTTTCTTAGATATACAATATAAAATAGTTGAGTACTAAACAAATATATAAAAATATCTTGAATCCTTTGAAGTGAGGAAATAACTGAAAAATAAAAATTCACAGATTCTCAAACTTTTATCTCATAGGAACTCGTGAAAATTTTTCTGTTTTCAGTGGACCCATTGCTAATACATTTCTACCTTCAAACATGAAAAAATACATATATGTACATCATTTGAAATTAACAGTCTTAAAGCTTCAAAATGTAAAAAGTTTTCACCGCCTGTAAAATCAAAAAAAAATCTGTTCTGTAATTCCCTCCTTTCGTCACGTTAACGTACATTCCTGTGGAGACCGTAGGTGGACCCCTGGTAATAATTCTTGACGCCCAACCGAGTCACAGTTCGAAAAGGAATCCTGAACCACTTTGGGAATCACTGAAATAATCTATATTATAATATGTGACGCTCAATCGATTTACAGCTCGCACGTGGATTAGGCAATCCCTGAAATAATCGATATTATAATTCGTGTCACCCAATCGATTCAATTCGAACGCTAGTCAAATAACGAACTGCCCTAATTCCAACTTAGTTATTCAGTTGTGGTCGGTAGAAGGTAAACACGGATTGGGCCGGCCGCAACTAAATCGCACCCAGGTACAGGGACAAACAATTGAAGCTTATGGAAATCACGGCCCCCAGTATTTTCCCGGATTAAATATCCTAGTAATTAGTGCCGTCCCCACTGCCCGTCAGTTATTTATCGCAAAGCCTTAGACTTAATTAAAACATCTTGCTTTGAGCTATTCAAACGTGTATATGCAACCCTTTAGAGTAAACTGAGATTAACCATACTCGTAGGATTAAAGTGAGATTAGGAATTTAAAGCTGATTTAATATTTGCTTTAGTATTTTTTACAGTCGCACATGCAGATGTTCATACTCAGACAGTCGTGACCAATACGACGCTGGCCAAGAATAACAATTTTTCAATTAATATTATATAACTTCAATTGGTTTGTAAGGTTTGCTTTAAGTTTTCGCTTTATTTGTCTCCTGATATATAAATTATATATCTACACTAATATTACACGGAAGGAATAAGTTATGTGTGTTTGTGTGTAAAGGATAAGCTCAAAAAATCCTAGACTGACTTCGAAAAGTTTCGGCAAAATGCACAATAGAATTTTAGCATATTTTTCCAAAAAATAAAAAGATTTTTGGTAACAGAATTTGCAAAACACGACTCAAAAATGCGTTATTCAATTCCATACACTTTATTCAAAGTGAAGATGGCTGCTAGTTTATCATAACAGGCCACTACAAAATGTGGACAAAAAAAAACAAGTTGATACAACGTCAAACAAATGCTCGTATCTTTATTTAAAAGAAAACTGATTGTGTACGCCACTCACGGCACCGACTCGTTTGTGAAGGTAACAAGTAACAATGTTGAGTGGGAAAGAGTTAAAAGGCAGCCCTCGGCCCCTCGCCGAACTCAAGTGTGCTCTGTTTCGGTTGCGTATAGGGCAGCCAAATTTACTGTTAGGAACAGAATTGTATTATTTTTGACTAAATTATACTTTTTACATTTGAAAAAAAAAAATTCAGCAACATATTATTTATTTCATTTATTTCAGATAATTTCCGTATTAGCTTATTTTGATTAAATGAGCTCCTTGTTTATTGTCCGATTGCGTCAGACGTAATGTTTTTCGAGCGTATGTATGCATGTGGGTTTGAATATATGTATGTCCTGTTCTTTGTCACGCCCTACAGCCTAAAGAGCTGGACGGATTTTGAATAGTGAGGTATCGTCAAACGCTTTTCAATGAAAAAAATACGGAAGGATGGTTTTTTTACATTAGTAGATAGTTCAAGGTCAGATCAAATGAAAGGTCGTGAAGAGACCATTTTATATACATATATATATCACGTTAAGTTTATAATACTGTTTTATCGCAAATTGTCAGAAAGCGTACTAATTATTTCTTGATAAGTTATCGCAGACGGATATTTTGTTTTTAAATTACATAAGATATTCGTTTTAATTTTCATTTTATTGATTTCAGGAGTGACAGTTAATCGATAATTTGGTCAAGATGTACAACAATGTATATCTTTACTATAATAAAAAAAATACTTTCGACTTATGTTAAATACTGTTTATTTTTCTTCTCGGACCTAAAAATACTTTCTGGTAAAAAAGTTGGCAGCCCTAGTTACGTATCATTAACTTTGTTTTATTTTCACACAAAATCTCCCCACATCCATTACTTATTTTTTAAACTGACGGCTGGAAAGAACATTGAGCCAGTCATGACCTCAACGGCTGGTGGAAATTATGAAGATTGTTTTAAAATTCACGGATTCTCTTTGATAGCGTGTTGTGGTTTATTTGGTGCATTTTATACTACTGTTTGAATTATTGTATGTCGATATTACTGTATTCGGTGCTACTGGTATGTTGGTTTGGTTAGTCAATCTGATGTCGCCGGAGGTCGCAGGTTCGGTTTCAACCCAAGATTTTTTTTCTGTGATGAGCAGGAATGTGCATCTGGGTGTAATAAAAATATCTATCTAAGTATGTATTCAAAATAATATTTATCAATTATCTGCTCACCATAATATAAGCAAAAAAGACTTAGTTTGAGATCAGAATCAGATAACCGTGTGTGAGTAGCACTGATACATGTATTTTCCATTTATTTATAGTACTTTATGTAAATGTAAAAATGTAGTGTGTTTTTAAACTTTTATTTTGTAATTCAATATACTTCCAATGCATTTCGTACAAAGTAAAAGATTTCTGTGGTCATTCACCGTGGATATTCGTGGATATTCATTCTCCGTGGTCACTCAAAAAGCCACTGTATACAAGTGCCTACCATACATACATACGTTTTTGTATTAAATTGTAATATACTCCACTTTACCACTCCTTGCATAGTCCCGCGGCCTGTGTCGATTGTAACCGGCTGTAAAAGTGAAGCAACAGCGGGCGCGGTCGGTCGGAGGATAGGTGACCGCTACGAACAAAAATTTCATTACCGCTTTCGTGCTTCGGATGACACGTAAATCCAGTTGTCATTAGACAGCAATTATAAAGCCCTATCAGAGGATTTGGCATAAAAACTTAACACTTATTTAGCCAGTACCAACATTGGAGTAGCGTGGCGCAGTATGCTCAAGGCCTCCTCAGCATGAGGAGTGGGCCATCAACGGCTGGAAACCAAGCCAATCCACTTCATTCCCAGTAAATGTACTTAATTTACTGAGAATTTCCACTGATTTAAGTACACTTACTCGAAGTGAAATGCAGAGTCAGTATGAGAACTCTTTAGATTCCTGGAAGCTTTTGAATATCAACTGTTTGCAATGGATATTGCTGCTATTTGTATTAATTGAAATATTGGTACTCTATTAATTACGAAGCTTATTTCATCAGGATAAACTGTTAATTTAGTCTATGGTAAAAAGACAGTAGGTAAAATCATAATTATTCGCAATTGCTCAGTACTGGGCCGTCGATGGGTTGACGCCAGCCAAGCCATTCGATAAAAGTAAACTTGAGTACTCCTTTAAAAACTATTTACAGTACTTGAAAATATAAGATATTATTAGAAATACTTTTTCTGAACAAACGAAGCAATTAAATAACAATATATCCGCGAAAAGATAACAATATTTGCAATTACTGTCATTCTACGGCAGATAATTTGCTTCAGGCATTAATTAAAGAATTGACTGTAGCTTTGTCTGATACTCTAATATCCGTATTCCGCTGAAACATTTTAATTTGGTGGTCCGACTTTGTTTGTTTAATCTATTCTATTACACATAGCCGATATATACTAGTAAGCCGACTTTGGACGTGGAATATGAACGGTATCCAGTGAAATTTGTCGACCCTAAAATAAAATAAAATTCAGTTATACATCTATGTTCGCTTGCGCGTACATACTCTCTAGTAGTGGCTTTCAAAAATAAACATTTCAAATAACACCTATGACCCGAGAAAAAACAGCCATCTGCCACAAAACTGATTCCCCAACCAAAAATCTAATCCAGGACCTAGGCTACAGGACTGTTCGAAATTGCTTTACAAAATAAGGGTTTAAAGTAACAGAATTTATCTAAGAAACGTCTTATTTAAATATATGTAAAATAGTTCACTTCTAATTTAATTTCTGAAATGTTTCTTTAAAAGAATCACTAAGAGAGAGTTTCAAAATAAAACACTTGCAAATATTTTGGCAAGAAGTATGTAAATAACTTGAAGAGAGGCAGTGCTCTTGATTCGTGTAGCCGGTTCGAAATATCAGAATAAAACAGTACAAAGTTATGACTCCTAGTTACACTAATGTATTTTACGATTTCAAAGATTCCTGTTCAAAATTATACAAGATGATATAAATTTAAAAGTCTAAGGTTTTGTCAAAAATGTAGGTTTTTGATAGTCGTCATACGGTATAAAACAACATAAATAAAGGTTAATATATTATTATAATAGTTTACACTGGCATGTAGTAAGTACACGATTAAAGAAATCTATGTATGTTCTATTCTGTATACCTAACTTAGTCTGTGGGATATAGCGTAAATTTTATGCCTCTAAACGACAGGATTCAATACCCAAAATTAATATGTAGGAGTGTTATAAATAAAAACATTTTACAAAAAGGCACTTGCCCGTTTATTGTCATTGATAAAGGTACAGTCAAAGCAAATAAAGCTTTCTGTTGTAGGCATGGCACGAGCCCGTCCATCAATATTGATGAACTGACAAAATCGGATATTGGTAGTATGCAAAACCGTATGTTATCGTTTTCGGATATCGTCTGTTGGCTTCACTATTGTCATTAATACATACGATAAATGTCACCTGTCACCGTCCTGAAGTAGTATGATATTGGTGTCTGAGAGCAGTTGTGATCGTTATTGATTCCGGTTGCTTCAGGAATCTACAACTTTCTTCTTTTCCTGCCCTGCGAGTACGGATCTACTACTTTTTTACCCTGGTCTTGTCTTTTTAATATAAATGGCGATTACCAATTACCATCACACCTGATGGTAATTAAATAGTCACCGCTATTCTACTCGTTTAGCTGCTTATAACATAAAAAGGTGGCTCTTGTTCTTATATACTACTATATGCCTCGTGCACAATATTATATACCCACTTTTACTTCGAGTATGTGTCAATCACAATGAAGTCACTTAATATTTAAATCTACCCACATCATTAAGTACCAAGAGCGGAAACACAACACAACAAAACATTTATTTAAATCAAGCGCGAATGTCCGTGTGGCAATATAGCGCTTATAAACAATTAAACAAGCCCCTATGTAAGCACGTAATGCGTTGTGCGTATTCGTTAGGTAATTTGCGGCAGGACCATAGTGAGAGTCGCGCGTGACTGTAATACACTCCAAGCGAAAGCGGCTATTTGGTTGTATTATAATTTATGACGAATCCCAGTCGTGTAAAGCCGCCTGATATTGCCCATTCGCTGAAAGAGCTTCTTGGGTGTATATTTTGCCATCTGTTTACTAAGATTCATTGCGTTACGGTGTCGCTCTCCAAGAATTTAAGATAAGGGTAATCGTTCTGTTTTCTGTCTGTTGATCTACAGTTCTAATAATGTACCGGGAAGCTTTATTCTTGCCGAATAATTTGAATTTGAATACGTATAAAATATTAATGAAGTATCACTGATACACTTCGCCTTTTTATAGTACTATTATTTCGGAAAAACATTTTATTTTAGAACAGAAGAATTAGCAAAAGAAACTCTTCTGCACATCTTTAAAAACAGAAATGTTAGTACATTGTATCCTAGCTGTAATTGTTAAAGAAAAAATACGTGGTGCTTTTAAAAATATCATGTGATGTTTAGGTAATTTATTGTGAAATAAAATGTCGATTATTTAAAAAACTTACTCGACAAAACAATTAAAATGAAAGCAGTGATAGATTAACGTTTTAAACCTTAGCCTCAGTCAAAATAGTAGTCTAGCCTAGCCTATATTCCTTACATTATCAGTGGAGCCCCGAACCCAATAGTGGGACAGTTCTGGGTTGTAATAATGACTTGATGATTGATAAATAATATGTCCCTACATAATTATAAAATGTTGAAATAGTAGGCAATATTAAAGTAGGACATGTAATGGATTGAGATTGAACAGAATTATATGAAATGAATTTAGAAGTTCCTTGCAAAACTAAGGAGAAAGACGCCTAGAAACGTGACAAATTACTTCGACTGATTTTGAAATATGAAGAAAAATAACTCATAGAAAGGTTGAACCCTACGCACTTTCGCAGTCTCTTATTATATTTGTAGAAAAAGTAATACTTCATTCGCCTGATAAATTTGATTTTTGGATATTAGTTAATGCGTGCCAACACGTATACGTAGAAAAATGTTCATCCATATTTTAAAATCGCAAATATAGCTCATAAATGATTTCGTGGTTTAATTTTGACGATGACTACTTTTCATTCAAACTTTCATCCTCAATATCAGGAGATAATCAGATGAAACAATCAAGAAAATTACAAATACAAGCAAATAATCAAAGATAATTAAAAATATACAAGCAATATTATGGCCCTTAATCAAAACCGATCTGAAATATAATCTAAAATGAAGCCCGACATTTACTTATGCCCGTGGTAGTCCATTTAGCTTAGTTATTCGATACATAGAGTAACAGAGATGAATTTACTAGCTTCACCGGGTTTCCAATAATATGTCACCTCGTGACAAGTAATGAAAGCACTACAGAGCTTATTGATGTGCTTCCAGACTAGCGTAGCGTATGTTATTACAAAGGTATTTATTTCTGTCCCTTATAGTTTACGCTTGATGTGAATATTTTATGGAATTATCAAGGAGCTCACGTGATGTTTTGATCAACTTTTAAGACTTCCCACTCTCCCCTGGTAATATGTGACGAGGTTACCTCCCCCCACCTAAGTCCACCTGTATTGCTTATACTAATTAGGGAAATTAAATAACAATTTTCTAAAAAACTGTATATGTATTTATTTCGAAAATAAATACACGTGATATCTTTATAATCTTAATACCCCTCCCCCTTGCGATCATAGGTGAGTTTTTATCCGAATCCCTCCTCCCGGGCCTCACGTGATTAATGAACAGCCCCATTTTCTACCTTAGCTTCAATAGAGGTAACTTGGAGTCGTTCGTTCGACTACCGGCTGGTTAAGGCATTTGTTTATCCTTCATTGTGCAAAACAAAAAAAAAAAAAAAATTCCATTACCTAGACGTTTAAAATATTAATATTACAAATCATTTTATCGGGTTTTATTTCAATTGAGGCGGAAATAACGAGCTTAGTAAATTTTTATAACATTTGTATGTTTGTTCTCCGCTTGTGGGTGTTAGTAATATGTTTTTTGGGTTATCGGCAATACAGGACACCTACTGGATATGAGTGTTCAAGTATTAAGTCATAATATTTCTAATTACAAAAATATGAAATGCTCACATTACCTAGATAATTGGTAATTTAAGTCAAATTGAAATAATAAAAGTTCCGTCATCATCATCCTGTTCCCTATTTTATTTGGGGTCAGCACATTATGTGCTTCTCTTCCATTCTTCCCTCTCAGCCGATAGCTCAACACTGACTTCGTTACTGGTATTATATCATCACAATCTGGCAATCATTTCTTCCGCTGTCCATGTCCTAAATAAATAGGTAATACTTCCACAATATTTATTTATTTTTATTTATGTCACCTCTTATACGAAGTTTCAAAGGGCAAGACTTAATGCCTAATGGCATTGTCC
>DWJZ01003697.1:0-16555 GCA_018249125.1 Asbolis capucinus
GGAGGTCCTGCAGAGTGGTTACACGAGCTCCACTGTCAGAATTTACATGTGTGCGCGTACTACTGAACTTTGATAATGAACCGTGGGGCGATTGCCCGGGCGGAGGAGCCGGCCGGCGGGTGTGTCGCTGTGCATCGACCTGCAGCTGCTTCCGAGATACCGGGTACTACGTATCATCGGATCTCGATATCGATACAATTGACCTCTTGATCCTTCATACTGTCCTATTACATAGTTGCAAGAACAAAAAGGTTTTCCCTCCACATGAAAATTATTAATATGTCCCATGATGTATCTTATTATACGCTAGAGTCCAAACACGGATTCACTCGTTTTATATGTTAATTAAAAGTAGCCTTAAAATTAGCCTACGTGTATCTATCTCTGTGCCTCATTTAGATCCGTTCAGTAGGCAGGATAAATGCATGTTTGTTACTCACTTCACTGAAAAATAACTAAACCGATCCAAATTAAATTTGACATAGGGGAAGATTACAGGCTGGAACGTAATAGAATAGACATTTTTTTATGATATAAACACTTGGGTGAAGCTGCGTGCGGAAGCGAGTACACTAAATTGGTTTTTAGTACAAAGATTTAAGTAACCATTACCGACTCTGAGTGCAGTTGTAAGTAGTACTAACGGTGTAACCGAGAGGTTATATATTTTCAGTCACAAGACAAATAGACATTAAAAAAGCTAACTCAAGAACATACATATGTATATCGGTTATAGGCCGGAATCGAATCTGGAACTTCTCGATTCACAGGAGGCTAGTTTATAGACAGGCCGCAGTATTGGGCAAACATGAGTCGTAAGAATTCGCTTAGACTTAAGAAGGTACTCCTGCGCTCCTAGTATCTACAGCTAAGCAAGATGAGGCTACCCTCATCTTTGTCTACACACACACGCGGTCAGTAAGTGCTGTGATAGATTCAGCGTCGCGTCGACGATTTTAAAATAGGATTTAAGGCGCTTTCAACATACATAATGGATGTGTGCAAATCTTAAGTGCATCCTTAAGCCATTCATACGGTTTAGAAATTGATTTTTTATTCGAAGTTGGTTTCTATTAATGGGTTTCGAAAATCGGCGGAAACACGCCGGTGATTGACAGGCTGGTTGGTCTAATGGTTAATGAACCTGACTGCTTCCGAAGGTTGTGGATTCAATTCTAAACCCAAATCAAATTTTTCTGTGATGAGCAGGAATGTTTGTTCTATTTATGGGGTGAAATATGTATATAAGCACGTATTTAAAATGTACATATAAGTGTTTATCAGTTGTCTGATCACCATAGTACAAGCTAAGAAACTTAGTTTCTGATGCTGTCTGACCTCAAAAGAACTTGTAGGAACCAGACATTTTGAACTATTTCATAATTTCCAGTAAAACTTAGAAGTCGGTTATTTTTTATTTATTTTATTTCGTTATTTTAGTTTGGAGTCGAAAGAAGATCCTGCTTGTGGATTACGTGATAGATGAATGTTTATTCTCAGGATGGATGCTGTTTATTTTGTCCAGATGTCCCCACTACATAGGTATTCTAGTTTGGGAAGTAAGAGAATGTGTACGCCTTTTATAATTATTAATAATATTACCAGTTGCAATAACGACTTGCATATGATTGAATCTGGCAATTTGTCTGTTATTTCCAGTGACAACATAACATAAACTCTGTCATAATTAATATTTTTTATGGATAGTTCCAGTTACGGATATAATTCCTATATCCGTAACCGAAACTATCGGATAATCCGAAATGATTACATATCCGTAAAATTGCTTAGTGTCAGTATGTATCACGTAATGTAATATGATTTTCTTACAAAGCGATAGTCTGTGCTATTGTTGCTGAATGTTTGTTGGTCTATCGCTGTATGCTAATCCTAGCTATTAAGGTTGCCGGTTTCCACGGAGGGCTGCATCCCCTCCCGCTCCTCCCTCACAGAGTGCCTACGTGCATTAATGAACCCCAGAAAAATTATATGTACTTTAATAGCATTCCTATGGTCTCTCAGTCCAAAAATGTACCCCCTCAGACATTTATAAGTCAATCAGGAGTACTTACCCAACCCTCGAGTAAAGGAGATGGAGTACTGCAAGCAATAAAAGTAGTACACGAAATCAAATCTCGGAGTATTTTACAGAAATGCAACCCAATCCGCCCATTGTTGTACTGCGAGCGGTAAGCGAATGTAAGCGATTTATTTCTTTTCAATGCACTATATGCTTTTTACCGCTCCTACTTTCACTCACGCTCCTCTACCAATTCACATTGGAACGTGGTAAAATCTAGGCCTCCGCAGCAACTGGGAGAGGCCCTTGCTTATTATTGGGCCACTGATGGGTTGAAGTTTCTCTTCTTCTAATTTCTCTTAGAGTCATACATTTTGAACACAGATGTTCGTATTTTTAACGCTACTTTAACTCGGTATATCAATCACATTAGGCACAAGTGAAATGATATGAAACATTAAATAACTCGCTCATAACTCCATCTCGCAGATGAACAAAGGTAAATGTAATTTACACTTCGCCCCATTTGCAGCAATTGCACGACAACGCGCCTACACAATAGCCAACGAGCATCATCCGAGAGCCAATCCTGTGAAGTGACTGCATGAGTAACGTGAATCCGAAAAATTAACATTATTCACAGCCTTGTAGCGGCTAATATACCCTACTTTAAGTAATTTTTACCTTAACTATCTTTGCTTTGCTTCTGTTCTTAGGGATTTTTTGAAATTAATTTTGGTTTTGGTGACATATGTATTTAAATAAAAGAAATAAAAAATGTTAATCCAAGGTTACACCATACTATATCATTTGTTCAGCCATTTCACAGATCAGCAGCTACAAATACATATTCAAACTGACAAAGAGAAAAAATTATAAGAATAAATGTTATAAAAATCTCTACTAAGCCTAGTTTAGATTAGGTTAGGTTTTTATGACACTAATTCTTGTAATTATGTTATATTACTATTTGCAGCGTGGGTCTTGACCTTAGATAGATAGAGGGAGACACCTGTCCTCAGTAGTGGGCAATTAAAGGGTTAAAGTATCATCGGAACAACCCTTACCTGTCCAACTATTGATCTCGGGTCTCACGATGTGAGTGGTAAAAGCCACTCTCAGGCGTGCAGGTTTCCTCGCGATGTTTTCCTTCACCGCCTAAAGCACACGATGAAACAAATACTTTATTGCAATAAGAATAAGTTTGAAGTATCCTTATACAGCGGGAGAATTATATGCACGGTTTGTATTTTTGCAAATATTTTTATATTATTTGTATTTATGTGAAATTTTACCTTTTAATAACTAACATACATACATTAATTATTTTATTTGTGTAAGTATACTGAAACTTACATTGGAATTTATAGTCAGGCTTTAAGTGAAGTAGGTTGTGCTTCCTTCAATAAATTATTTTTATTCTTCCGTGTGTACCCAAAAACAAATATATAACAGAATATATGCACAAACAAAATATATGCACAAGCAAACAAATATATAATAGAATAGTGCACACACGCACACAATAATACTTTATGCGCACAAAATTATACATTTTACAACTATTCTGTGTCATAATATCCATATTTGTATTAAAGTAAAGAAATTATTACAAGCCTTTATTTAAGTTGCAGTGTATGTTTGTATATTAGTATGTAAGTATATTAGTTTGTTAAGTGTTCGGGTCAAATCCTGCAAGCTTAATGACAGGCCGGTTAATCTAGTGGTTAGTGAATCTGACTAGTTCACCATACACCGTACACCGGAGATCTTGGGTTCGATTCCCACCCAGGTCAAACTTTTCTGTGATGAGCAGAAACGTTTGTTCTGTGTGTCTGTCTGGGTGTGTAATAGAAATATCTATTTAAGTATGTCTTTAAAAGTATATATGAGTATATGTTTATCAGTTGTCTGATCACCATAGCACAAGCTAACGCTTAGTTTGGGTTCAGATGGCCGTGTGTGAGTTGTCCAAAGATATTTAAAAAAAAATAATAATTATCCATTCCATAAAATTATGAATGTCCCAAGAATGTCCGGCCATTACCTCAGTTACTCCCCCGTACGATTACGCGAGAAACGGGTAGTGGAGACGTAATAAAATGTCACTAATGACTAGCCTCTTGAAATCTGATCTGGATAATAATTGACGGTACGGAATGAATGACTCGAGTCTATGGAAATAACGCAGGATCAGTATTAAAGAACTTGTTATTTTATCAAATCGCTATATAATACGATGTAATCTTGTCATACCGTAATACAATATCGTCATCATTGTAACCCATAATTGTCCCACTACTGGGCTCGCGTCTCCACTTACAATGTGAGGGCTTATAGCCCATAGTCCACCACGTTGGTCAAGTACGGATTGGTAGACTTCACACCTTTGAGAACTTAGGAGTGCAAATTTCCTCGCTATGTTTTAAGCCGTAGCAAGTTTTAACCGTAGCAAGTTATAATCAACTTCTGATACATACAGGCCGGTTGGTCTAGTGGTTAGTGAACCTGACCGCTACACCGAAGGTCGTGGGTACGATTCCCATCTAGGTCAAACTTTTCTGTGATGAGCAGGAATGTTTGTTCTGTGTGTAATATCTATATAAGTATATATTTAAAAAGTATTTATGTATGTTTATCAGTTGTCTGATCACCATAGTACAAGCTTACGCTTAGTTTGGGGTCAATTGACCGTGTGTGAATTTGTCCAAAGATATTTATTTATTTATTTATACACATAAATGAGGTGCGCGCCGCAGGATTTGAATACAAGACCTCCCGTTCTAGAGAGCAAATTTCAAATCATTCGGCTATCATTACTTAATAATACAATATAATATTTCATAATAATTATAATTCCTACAATTGCTCAGTTTCACCATATCGGAATCCAATATGCACTACAAAAAAGTGAAAATAAGTATCAGGTGTATGACGAGCGAGCTAGTTGAATGCAACACAAAGCCATTTTTATTTGAAGGCATGGTTACGACAGCGTGAAACATGTTTGAAAAATGATACATTTGCAAAGGTTTGCCCCCCTGGTCTCCTGGCCTCTAATGGTTATGTTGACCGACTGAGTTTATATATAGTTTACAGTAATCAGAAATTCTCGTAAGCCCTACAATAGATGATTAGTTATACACATTACGCACGGTTCTTGAAATAAGAAAATAAATGTTGTTATTACAATACACACGGACAACTACAAACGGTGTAGGTGGTGCGGGGTATCTATGGAACTGCCGTCACATTTGCTGAATTTTATTGTAAATACAGTAATCTCATGTTCTGGTGCATAAGGTGGGTTGCATAAATGCATAATAAAGAGTAGCTACAAATACAGAATACTTAAAAATAACACCCTGTATACGATTTATCTTAGATGATACAACACAATAAACTTTAAGATTGTATTGACTTAGCCTCGTCAGTTTCTCACCAGGATGCATCTTCAGTGATCGAAATAAAGTTATATGGAAACCCTTCACCTGTTTAGAGATTTGTGTCTTGGATGGACTTAAAAACTTCTTGGTTTTACATAAGCCACTAATCTCTCAATCAATGAGTACTGGAGCAATATAGAGTGTTCTCTAGCCACCCTCAGAAATGAAGAGCGTGTCTAGTTATGGGCCTTGAATAGGTAACGCCGATTATTTAACACCAGTATACCGGTTATAACTTGCAGATCAATAAAAAACCTAAATTATAATCATAATTTTCTCGCATGAGCGGTCACGCGCAAATCAATCTTGTTTTGTGGTCTGAAAATAATTCTGTTAATGAATTATTGACGTAAAGCGTATACACATTCCGATTGGAATTGTTATTGTGGTACATATTCCAAAGCACATTGATTACACTTCTGTACATCTGGGACCGGTTAAATCATAGTGTTTTAATAGGTTCTTAGTGATGGAAAGGGGACAGAATGTATTTTAATAGAATACCTTAGTATTAAAAAACTGCCGGCTTGATCATGATAAATTTATATATTTTTTTAGATATTTGTAAATTAAAATAAATTATGATGATTTGCCAATTTTACAACGTTGTTCTTTAAATGTAATAAAATAAAAGCCGAACGTAGTTTTTTCATATTTTATTTGTAAGCTTAACAAATAATGAATTAGGAATATAACATAAATAGTATGTGGTATTGTAGTAGATCTCCCTCTTCCTCTTCTTTTTTCAAAATTCTAGTCCTCTCAAGGGCATTAACCTACTAAACTGTATTTATAAAAGTTGTTATTACTCAGTTATATCCCTTTGCACCATCTAAAATAAAATAACAAATATAAAAATAAATTGTAAAGAAATTTTATGATGTAAAAACTAAAATTGTGTAAACACATTTGAAGGTCCTGGCTCATGCCAAATGTGTGTAAAATTGGCCGTGTACACGATTTATCATTATTAAAAGTTAAAAATAATAAAAAAGAAAAGATTTTTAATCATCGGCCAACATGTAAAAAAAAAATACCGCGTAAAAAATAAATGTCCAACCAATTAAGTCATAGAAATGTTTTAGATACTTCAATTGTACGACTGCGTGAAATAAACGATAAGCTACAAATACATAGATACATGGACCTTTATACTTATATCCCTTAACATTATAACTGTTAATTGTGTAACTCAGGGTTGTTGCCCAGTAATTCATTGTAACAATTTCTGTGTTATATGTATATATACGTATATGTATGGCCATTAAAGTCATCTTTTATTTCTAAATTTGACCCACTCGTCAAACTTTTAACGACGAAGATCTTGTCTATTATTGTTAAATTAAATATTTTTATGTGATAACAGTAACCCAACAAAATTATAAATCATACAAAAAAATTAGTCGATAAAAGTCAACATACACTTCAGCTACGTCACCAACTTTTCGGACGATTTTAAACTGTTATTAATATCTTAAAGTTGAACGCCTTTCCCCCATATAAGAGTGTTCTATATCTGCAATTCATGATTGTATCTCAGTATGAGTGGGTATAACAATTCACTAACAATCCATATAAATATAAATCCGCGTAGCTTAGGTAATGATTTATCAAAATCACTTAACTTGCTAGGACGATCATGTTACGCTCACGATCTGTTTATTATTATACCGATATTTCGACCCAGTTGCTTGGGTCATGGTCATGGCAAGACTCAATATAATATTTGCGACGATATTAGTCTGAAAACAAATGTTAAATTAAAGTTTACTCGTTGTGATTTGTGGTGATAATAACTATAAACACCTGTGTAATTTTAAATCGCACTAGCATAACTGCTAAATATTTACTAGCCTCTCGTTTGAAGTGGGACTACACCCTTAACCTTCACACATTCAGTTTGTTCCGCCCACGGTTTTACAATACAAAAATAAACCGTTTTATATCGGTCTCCGTAAGATGTCAGTATAGTGTTGGCTGCATACCGGTTAACAGTCAAGGGCGGTGATATTTAGTAGAAAAAAGACGCCACGCGTTGAAATTCCAATTGAAAAAATTTTGGCGCGAAAAGTTCCCTTTTTATAGGTATTGTAAAAACAGGCATCTAACCGCGTATTTTTGTCTTATGTGATTTGTGGTAACCTTACGTGCTCAATAAAAGTGATAAGTTTGTTAGATTATCCTGCAGTCGTGTCTCAGTACTTTCTGTGTACTTATATGTATTTATGCTCTGTTTTTGGTGGTTTTGGTGAAACATCTAAATTAATTTAGCTAGCTTGTAGGCGCTACATTTAAACTGCCTCTCAGAATGCCTGAGCACTGTCAAAATTTGGTCCGCCCATTACCTGGGCCGTCGAGACTGCTGACTAAAATGTCTGATTAATAAAAAAATATAACATCCTAAGACAAATGGCCATTATTATTAGCAGAGTTCGGCTATCGGACGTTAGTTGGACTGGATACAAAAGAAACAGAATTTGTCGTATGAAATTTTATATTTTTAGTGTTACGGAGAAATTACATGTGGTTCCTCTAAACATTTTAATTTTTGTTGGATTATTGCTAATAAAAATCATTCACCTAAAATGTGGCAGAACGGCTGCAACGGTTGTATTAAACGCTATATTAAAAAAAAATACGCTAATTCATATCTTTAAGTATCTTTACGCCTCAATTAGAATTCGTAATCTCTTGTTAAGAAACATAGTCAGGTATCCGTGTAAATGTTGGGCGTACTAGCGTTTTGAAAATATTCTTGTATAATTTATTTACTCTTTATTGTATGCACCTTACGCTATGAGATACAATGGGCTAAATTATTGTCTATTGATATAATTGAAACAAGAAAAGTCGAAAGAATCTCGGGACAATAATGTAAATGTGTGACGTAATAAAAAATGATAGAATATGGAAGTGCATAGAAATTCTTTACTTTCTATCAGTCCTATTCCAATCCCCTGGGGGGTTACGATACGACTTATATTCTATTATTGCATTGCCTTTGTTGTTTTGCATTTGGGCGTAGTTTAGCAGAATGGACTCAACCCACAAGTAACTACTTCAGGTTAGACGCAGTACACTTTGTAAATAAACTGCTGGGTACTAAAATGATGCATATTTTTAATTGCTCGTATAGCGAAGTGCTTATGTAGAATTACTTGCACTATTTGGACTGTTAAGCGTCACTATTTGGATGATTCGCAAGCGTGAGGAAGAAAGAAGGGAACAGTACATTGCTGAAGTAATCATGGCCAAAATGGCAACAACGTGTCGTACGTATAAACCCCCGGACCCGACGCACATCAATAGCGTACCTAGTGTTCCAGGACAGGTGGTAGGAGAAAGAGAAGAAGATTGATTAAAAGGTGGGGAGAAAGATGATGAAGAAAAATACTGGTTCTCCGTTCAAGAGTAAATATATAAAACACTAGCTTCCGCCGCGACTTCGTCTGCGTGGAATAGTTACTTTGGGCTAATGCTAACTTTAACCCGCGTTTTCGTTTCTGTCATACATGGTTTTAGCGAAACTTAACTGTTCACGCAGCGCACGCTACGGAAGCTCTCAATAGGAAAAAAAACCCGATTTTGTAACATTCTTCAGTTGCTTCTCTCCTATTGGTCTTAGCCTGATGATATACCATTTCGCCATGCCACTCTTAGAATCTGAAGAATAAGAAAAAAAAAGATACACATTAATTTGTTTCAACAAATTCTTACGCATATAAATGACATATCATTATTCACATACAACTTTGATGTAGGTAATAAATACACAGATTATTGTACGGTTAATATATTTAGAATTCATTAAACATATTTTATAAAGTTATAAATATACCTACCACTGAGATGGTCAGATACAGGGTACCTATATATATCTTATATATACTTAGAAATAGTTCCAATATTTTATTTTCCATATACGTGTAGTTAAATAATATACTGATTACTAATCTACTGAGATTAGTTAATCAATACAATTTGTTATCTGTTTTTATCTGTACTGTGAACTGGCATCTAGTCCCGCTTAATTCCCACTAGGAATTTATTAGTCATTATTTTATTTATACATGTAGGGTATGAAACCGCTTAACGGTCTCTAGTATGAAACGGCTTAACCGATTTGATTGTTACTGTATCTTGTAGTTAGCTTGAATTATCTGTTTTATTAAATTGGTTTTAAAAAAATAATAAAAATGTTAGCTAATATTAAAGAAGTATTTACGTCCCTTGGTTTTACCGAAGCATGAACTGCCTTTAGTTTTACCGTAGCGTAGCAGTTAGGTAAGTATTTAGTAACATTTAATTGACTTTAAAATGATTTAATTATTGAAAAATATTTAATTATGATTTCTGACGTAGCCTACGTTTGGTTTTTTTATAAGCTTTTATTCAACTTGCAGTGTATGTTTATATATTAGAGTGTTAGTATATTTATAGATTTGTTCTTTACGGGTAAAATCTTGCAAGTTGATTAGACGCACTTCCTCTTACACTACGAACAAATTTTGCATACTAAAACTACAATGAAATTTTGCATAAGCGTTCCGTCCCGATGACAATGCATTTATTTGATGAGCATGACCTGATACATTCGGGATTGGCTCAGAACAAGGGAACTCCTCAACGTTTAATACAGTTACGAAATTTTGTGTATTTCTTAGTATTAGGGATCTTTAACTAAAGCTTGTATTTTTAAATATATTAATGTACCTTGTTGTAATCTCATTTTAGTTCAGTAGTGTAGGACATACCATTAAAAAAAAAAAGAAAAAAATACATACCATTTTCAAGCAATTACCAAGGAATGTAAGTCGAAAATACTGAATAAAAAATATGTATTTCGAGAAATCTTTTTGAAACTGCAGAAAAAGTCTGGTATTTGTTGATTCTATGCCAATTTTATACTTTATTAAAAGTAAGTGTTTATTCATGCATATTATTACATGGATGAGTTTTGTTAAGGGTAATTCAGTTTCCTAATTAATTGGATTGCAAATTAAATTATTTTTGAGATTATCAACGCGCCGAGCATTAATAAAATAACATCGCATAAAAACATTTTCAACGTACGTTTTTTTATATTCCTATTAAAATAAACGCTCAGCTTTTAATAAACATGTGCGGTACTTCGGTTTGACACTTCATCAACTAACAGTCGTCCATTCGGCGAGGAATATGTACGTTCCTTATGTATATGGGGATAAGGTTGAAGATTGTTTGATATCGCGCCTTGGTAAGATGCAGTGCTGTAAAGTCCCTTGGCTACTGGCCAGAATGTGACAAGAGCATACGTCAAAGCCAGTTTCACAGTTTATCACGTAAACACTAGTGGTACCTAGGAACTGTTTATTGTTAAGCGCGCCATTCGCCAGATAGTACCACTGTCAAAACAAGTTTTTGTATGAACTCGGACCCCTTCAATTGTTATTATATGTTATGTTACTTCCCTTCTGGCAGGCAACGCGTTACTAACACCTCAATCTGGTATTGTTAATGTCCATGAACGGCGGTGATTAGTTACCATCAGATGGCCGTCTGTTCGTTTGTATGCTTATCAAGAAAAAAAAGTACCACAATACGCATATTTAAAAAATCAATTTCTACTGTTTATTACGAGTTATTTCCCCGTGAAAGACCCATGGACGGGCGAGAGCGAAGTTATAAGTGGGTTCAGGTTATAGCCTTTGTGTATGGAACCATACAACAACTATGATATAAAATAGTCTCAGGTTGTCTTTTTAATAATGCGCATTTTTATAAAAAAAAAACAGATATTGATGATAAAACCATATTATTCTGTTCTAGGTAATTGTTTCGTAAGTACCTCAACGTACTTAGCAGTCTTTTAATATGGACTTTAGTGTCTTTTCTCCGAAACCGCTAATCCGATTTCAATCAAATTTTGTTCTGTTATTGGATTCAACTTAAAAGATAGGATAGTTTTTAGGCCGGGAAACGACTTTATTATTATTTATTATAGCAAGCCAAAATTAGTATGGCCACTCGGAAACCACTAGACTGATTGAGATACAATTGGATACGTTTGATCCCAGACAGTGAGCTTAACGGAATGACAGGTTAATATTAACCATTTTTATAGCAAAAACCGTTTGCCTGATCATTAGTAGCAGCCAGTAGCATTATAAAAAAAATTGCTCAATTGCTTTCAGACAAACTAATCCCGATAGACACAGAGTTATCTACACCAAATTAACCTTCTCATTTCGAGAAACCTGATTATCATTGCGATAATAATAAAATAAGACTATTTCATACTATAAACATGTTAACGATATCTTTAATGAATGATAACTTAATTTTAATGATTCCGACCTCTAACCGCAAGCAATGATAATAAAAGTCACATAAATTACATATAACTCTTGCGTTAACTCCATTGATATTTTTCACAGATGATGTAGTGCTTTTTAATGGGAACCGGAACGAGATATCGTTGAATTACTCGTATAATATCTTTACGATGGCCACTGAGATATTGGCTGTTGCACAGATTAACGCCGTCCGGATTTAGAATATAAATTTTTGTTGGTTTTTAAAAAGAGGAAGAGAGACGAATGAACAAATTTATCACGGTTTGAAGTATGTTTATGCATGTGTCAGTTTTACAGTATGTTATGGGGAAGGTCAAAAGTTGATTGATTTACATAGTAGAACGTTAAAATTAAACGAAACCGGTACCAAGCGGTTCCTGTATGTTTCCCACATCAATCACCGAGGAAGCTGTCCGCGTTCTCTAAAATTTTGCCGTGATCTATTTTCTGAAGTAACACCTTAATGGCTAGGAGATTATTTGTGTGACGATATAAAAAGGGGTATGACGGCGTTGCCATACTTGTTCCTAAGGGTTCGTTGCAATAGAGCTTAAAATTATAAGTGTGCTCGATGATCGGCCGCCTCTTAATCTTTCTCATTTTGAAATGAAATTTACATGAAAAATTGATCTTATTGCAATTTCCCATAACTTTTTTAAATGCGACAAATATGTGCTCACTCTCCGCGCCGGTCTGTCTCAACACCTTAGGAAGAACATGGCGAGTAACATTATTTATGTTCTGTTATTAAATATTAAAAGAATAAAAATATTTGTTAGGTCTAGTAGATAGGAAATATTTTTGGTGTTTAAAAAATTATATATTTTTCATTTAAAACAAAACCGACTTCGAATGACTTCGACAAGTCGTAAAATGACAAGTTCATATAAAGAATATATAAAATGACAAGTCAACTTAATCGTAGGCCATCAAATAAGCATTATTAAAGGTAACAGAAAAGTTACTCGTGAGATGTCGGTCAAAATTACATGGTCAAAATCGGCTCTCAGTGAACCAAGTGAGTGTTAGTAAAAAGTACTGAGGTGACATAAATAAAAAAAATACGAATTGAGAACTTCCCCCTATTTTTGAAGTTCGTTAAAAAGATATCTACCCTCACGGATACCTTTTAAATATTATATATTGTCCTGATTTTCATTTCTCCCTTCTTAATTCTTACATCGAGAGTATTGAGACACAACTTCGTTAAGATAAGAAACTTTGATTAGATTGAATGAACTGCTGTCCAAGCATACATAACTGAATAAATATATACAAATATAAATGCCAGTGTCATTATGTCCATGTGGATCACGCTTATAAAGAGTTCTCGTTGGGGCCTCGACTGCGCGCCGAAACCTGTTCTAGTGAGTATCTGCGAAGACTGAGTATCACCTCCAGATCAGGATCCAGTTATCTGAGGAGACCGTTATGAGATTGTTTGCTTTGTATTTATATTTATCTTATTGTCCTCAGCTCCAAGTCCGAAACTCTCGCACGGAATCCACCGAAGACGACAAGCGAAGCGATGACAGCCGACCGCTTAGCCATGCCTCTGACTTCAGCAGAGATAATATCTGTAAGTACATCAAATTGGTCTTAACGGACTTTTAAAACCATTCTTAACCAGCATACCAGATGTCTGCTCAGTCCACCACGCTCTACGACTTGGCATGAGTCAACACTGAATTAAAGTATTTTTGTTTGTTTGTGTAACTTAATCCCAGACGAAGAAGTTTGGACTGTATTTCATCTGCTAAAAATTTTATTTAATAATAATATAATCATATAATAATCAAAGAGCCATTCCGCCACTCTCAAACGACTCATGGAGTTCCGGCTGGGGTATTCAGACCAGTTTTCTTCTTTCTCCTCGTCCTTTAGTCATCCTCCTTCACATCCTATTTCAGTCTCCCTTCCTGAAGCGATATGCTGTTAAAGTGCCTGAGGTCCGTTAGTGTCTTCATTGGGCCTAGGTGTGCCAACTGTTTCCCATCTTCCATTGTCTTTCCAGCGCGTGTTATTCTATCACTTGCTTCCTAGCATGCAATCCGTTCTTAACGCCCCTTTGGTATTGTTTCGACGGACGGTGGTGATTCTTTCGCAGTTTCATCTCCCCAATAAAGCACCTATCCGAAACAATGGTAGATTCCAAAAATGTTGATGTTTATAAGCGTATTACAAATAATACGTGGATGAATAATAAATAAATTTCTCAGATTGAAAACTAAGCATTAGCTTGTACTATGTGTACAACCCACGACCTCCGGCCTAGCTGTCAGGTTCACTAACCACAAGAAAGGAAGAAAGAAAGAAAGAAAACATTTATTGTGACGCTAAAATAAAAAAAAATATTTATGTAAATAAAAATAGAAAGAATCATCAGCGCCAAAAAAACGACTAGACCTAGCCACTAGACCAACGGACCAGTTAACCCATTTGCTTTTAAAGTTATTACACTGTTGCATCGTACTAATGATCGATGTGTGGCAGTGTCATTGCCGAACGCGCCGCGTCGTAGTCGCCGCGGCACCAGTCAGATGAGCGAGTTGCAGCGGCCGCTCACCAGGTACCTGCCGGTCGACCGGGATGACTTCGATCTGCGGCGGCACGTCGAGTCAGCTGGTGAGTCACTGGAAATGACTTTTATAATATTGTTCTACAGCACGCAACGCACGATTTTTTTCACTAGGCAGAATTAGAAGTGTTCTTGGCTAGGTGTGAGTCATCCGAACTCTCTTATAAAATGGAGTTCCTCCTGTAGCATGGAAGCGCTCGATTTTTTTTCTAGCAGGCAGAAATAGAAGTCATAGACCGTAAATAATCAGCATAGTAAGATAACGCCCATGATAGAAAAGTAAATGGATGACCGCTTTTGACAAAACAATTTCGGGTAGTTCACGCAACTTTGGAGACCATGTATACGGCTGCGATTGATAAGGCAGGTCGAAAGGTGGAAGAATTTGGGTAGGCATAAAGATATGCTGTAGACCGCTGTGCTCTATTATATCAACCCGTACTGAGTGGGTCGTAAATAGGTTAAAGCCACCTATACTTCTCTCCGCCGACTCTGTAGTTGATTAGGTCTATAACGGTTAGATACAAGGGTCTGCGCACATCGAAATGAACATACACAGTCAAAGACAGAAAGTATTAGAAATACAATGTGAAGCACACATAGAAAGACACGCACACGCGCACGCAGATATAACAAAGGCACACTGAATTCTAGGAAAAATAATAAAAGTAATTTATCCAGGTCACCAGATCGAGGTATGTCCCTACGTGACGGTATCGCCGACGTCCTGCCGCGGCTACCTACACAAGCTGGGCGCGAAATTCCACACCTGGTCCAAGAGGTAACTAAACTTGATTCCAAAGCATTGCTAAGGAGTGATTTAAGTGACCATTAACAATTTGAGGGCTGCGGTTGTGAAGTAACTTAGTAAAGGTCTATTCATTCTTATAATCATTTCACCTTTAAAACAGAGGACTTTTAGTTATACGTTCTTAAAATCATTCTTAAAATCTCATGGAATATATTCGTGTACCTATTAAAAACGAGTGTTATTTATTTAGTTGGAAAATTAATCATAAAAGAAATCTTTGTGAAAATATTGTATATTGGATCCCAACAAGTCAAATTATATTGTAGTGTTAAATATTATGTGTTTTACTTGTGCCAGGTGGTTCGTTTTCGATAGAGAGACGAAAACGTTCGTCTACTACTGGGACAAGAGCGAGAAGAAGCCACGTGGCGGTGCTTACTTCCAGGTATTCCTTCATCCTCATCATTTCATCAATTTCGTCATCATCTCGTCACACTATTGTCCCACTGCTGGGCTCGAAGGTCACAAGTCAGGCCACATGTATACTGTTGAACTTCATTTCTTTGAGAAGATTATGGAGAACTATTATTTTTTTCTGGTGTGAAGATTTACCGGTGATGTTTTTTCTCGCCACTGACACTGTCCCTGTATTGCCCTAAAATCACAAAAAAATACTTGAATATTTTTTAGGACGCTTGTATGTTCTCGCTGTTCGAGGCATACCTAGACCAAGTAATATGAAAAATCAAACTATCATTAAGAATTTAAAAATAACTTGATAGATTTAATTAATTTTGATTATAAATTGCAATCTCAATTTATCAGGTAATAGAAGAAGTATACCTCGACCACGGAAACACATCGAGGTCACCCAACCCTCAAACAACATTCATAGTGAAGACGCGGCAGCGCAGATACTATCTGATGGCGCCCTCTGGCGAGGCCGCGAGGATCTGGATCGATGTGATATTCACTGGAGCGCAAGGATATACTGAATATTTAGAGTGAATATTGAGTTCGGAGAAGGCGGGTTTCATATTCACCAGGATGGATTTAATATTCGCCAGGATATGTTTAATATGCACCAGAATAGGTATAATATTCTCCAGAATAGTTGTAATATTGGGATGGCTTTCAAATATTCTCCATGATTTGGAAAGAAACCGGGCTGAAGTATTTGCTTAATGGAATTTTGGTTTTCTTTTTTATTTTAAAATCAAATTGATTAAAAAAAGGAGTTGAGATTTCTCAGTGTGAATGAATGTGTCATATGTGTGAGTTTGTTTGTTTTTTCGTAAAGATTGGAAATAATATGTATATCAAATAACCTGTATGTTTTTATTGAGTTTTAGAGAGGAATTCAATGAAATATGTTGAAACTAGATGCAGGACAAATGCAATATTTAGAGGATGATAATGGTAATT
>DWJZ01003698.1:0-16555 GCA_018249125.1 Asbolis capucinus
AAGGTTAAGGCCATAGTCCACCACGCTGGCCAAGTGCGGAGTGGTAGACTTCACACACCTTTGAGTTGTGCACACTCCCCGGCATGCACGTTTCCTCACGATGTTTTCCTTCACCATTATAGCAAGTGACATGTAAATGCTCAAAACGCACATAAATCTGAAAACTCAGAAATGCGTGCCCTGGGATTCCAACCCGGACTTGCCAAGTAGGAGGCAAAATTCTTAACCACTATGTTATCACCGCTTTATACATTTTAAATAAAATTAATATTAATAAAAACTTAAAATATTTTAGACTAGCTTTTGCTCGCGACTTCATCCGCGTGGTCGTTGTGGTGGGTGGTGGTTACAATGCTGCCCTATGCCATATGTGAATTACTTGCGAATTTGTGATACGGTTAATTTAATACATTTTCATATGCCCCGCACTCCGCTTACTACGCGCTCCGCCAACCGATTGCTCGAGCGCCGCCGTTACATCATTTTATTATGTTTATATATTATATATATTTTTCCTAGATATTTATATAGCCCATGTCACTCAGTGATAAAGTAGCATTCTAATGGTGAAAGAATTTTTGAAATCGGATCAGTACTTTTTGAGTTTATTCGTTACAAACAGACATAAATACAAATCTTTTCTCTTTGTTATTAGTATATCGATATCTTAAAGTATATTTATAGCCTCAGAGGCAGCAGCTAACCTTCTCTTAGCGCAGTATTATTTTATGGTTACAGTTACATTTTACAGTTACAATTTTATTATAATCTCTACCAAAAGTATATGGCTTTATCCCATCAATAGCCGACTATTCAGCACATCATTCCTCTTGACTGAGGAGGCCCAGTTGTATCTGAGAAGGCGTAGAATTGTTTCATTACATCACTGCGAATTGTCCAAGTCATGTAAGATTTTATGCCACCCTAGGGCTTCTAATTGGCTTAAAGAATGCTATGATATGATAACTAACCCATTATGAGTTTCGTTTTTTCTTCTAAAATAGCACCTTGTCGAAACGGTGACAGATTAAAAAAAAATTACATTCATAAGTGTATTTTTAATACAATAATTAATTAATTTTGACCTGACGTTTTGACCAACGGCTTTTTGCCAGCCTAAAGCCTAGTAGCCTAAATCAGTTGATCACTGAGCATCAGCGCAAAACATCACGCTGTGAGCTCTTCAAAGCAAAATTACACAGTTAACAAATTTCCTAACAGATGAGACCCACACACATACCAGCGTTGATGGAAGTTAGCGGGTTCATTTCTGAGATAACTGACTTGTGACGCGGTGTAAGGCATGAGCGACATACCGCGTTACAATACGTTGAAAGACGGGAAATCACGTAAACGCAAAATGACGCTTGTTATAGACGATTTCAAAATACTTTAATTCGTATAGTATGGAACTGACTAAATTGAAAATAAATTTATATTATTATCTTAATTTTTGTTTTGCAATATTTATAGATTTATAAACTCATTAACTAAAATTCATTTATAAAAAATCACCACGGCCGCTAGACAATTATTAGCATTGTTAGTATTTCACGGCTAAATTTAAAAGTACTTTGTGTATAGCAGAGCCGTTTAAATAATATTTCCGTATAAACGAATCTACCGAAACAAAATATACTTACACTGCCTAAAACAAAACTAAAAACTTTTACAAATTACTAAATTTTGGACTTAGAGCATAAAAAAATTAAACAGGTTTATTCAAAAACGCATAAATCACACATAAAATGTAAACTCATAATTATTTTTAGTATAAGTGCCGCAAGAAAAGTTCAAACGTAATAACACTACAAAAATTCACTTAAAACTGGTTTTCACCACAAAAATCCAGTTTAAACCGGCTCGTACCCACCCAAACTCGCTACAGCTCATCCTCCAAACCGGATCGTTACGGTTTATATAACTACCAGTTCTGTGGGAGCGATACAGACAACTGGTAAAGTATGTGAATGTGACAGCAAAGTAACTATTAAACCGAAATTTATTTTGACCTCTGAGCGGCCGTTTTTGAGGTACATAAATGTTATTTAAAATCTATTAAGGGTTATTGGCCTATTGCAACTGCTGTATTCCGTTGTGTTACTAGTGTAAAATAATTTTAACGAAAGTTCTGTTAGATGTATTGAGAGGTTTGTTCTGGCTGGATAGCTTTGTGCAAATATTTATATAGTTTTCAAAAACATCATGAAGCTTTTCCTATTTCAGATGGCTATTGGTCTCGATTGTTATCGTTGGATAGCAGTCGTTAAACCATGTCAGAGGCCTTTTGGCGGCATAATAGAATAGAAGGATTGGAATAAATTGCCAGCGTCTGTGTTTCCGTTCAATTATAATGTAGGCGTCTTCAAGGCAAGAGTGAATAAGCTTCTAAGTTAATGCGCTTTACCATCTAAGACTACATCGCCACTTGCCATCAGTTGGGACTGTAGAGAAGCATTAACTTATAATATGTAAATTAAAAAAAAAAGAAAGTCCTAGCACATATTTTGGACGGTAACTGAACTCAGAACCTGCCGTGTAGAGCAGCGTTCAATCTATTAGACACCGAAAATTTAATAAATATCTTTAGACAACTCACACACTGCCATCTGACCCTAAATTAAGCGTTAGCTTGTACTATGGTGATCAGACAACAGATAAACATACATATAGATTTTATAGATATTTAAACCCAGGCACACAGAACAAACATTCCCGCTCATCACAAAAAAAATGTCCTCTATAGGAATCGAACCCACGACCCTCGGTGTAGCAGTCAGGTACAGTACATTTATCACTAGACCAACCGGTCTGTCTACATATAATATTTCATAGATAATCTTTCAACTCTTACATCTAATGTTAATTTAATTTATAAATTAGGGTAGTTCTAAATAATATGAACTCTATAGGCATAAGGTTGTGACCAGCCCACGCTAAAGATTATCATAACAGGTCCAGCCAAGTTTTTCTCCCTCTTTGTCAACAGTCTAACTACTAGTAATGCTTGTTTTTGCAACACTTGTATGATCTGAGTTCTGGATGGATGGATTGATCTGGGTAATGTTTCTGTTAGCGACACTACGTCATCATTGCAACCCAGAACTGTAACACTAATGGGCTCTCCGGTCTCCAACACAATGTCACAATGTGCTGGTGTACCCTACAGGCCATGGTTCACCACGCTCTGGCCAAGTGTGGTTTGGTAGACTTCACACACCTTCGAGGACTTTATGGAGAACTCTCAGAAACGCAGATTTAATCACCATGTTTTCTTACAGCAAGTGATAATCAACTTTGAAAATTAGAGGATTTGAACCCAGGACCTCCCGTTTGAGAGACCAACGTTCAAACCACTGCTGCATTGCTGTTATCGATTAAGATTTTTCCTTACTGGTCACAGAAACTTTTAAAAAGAGTCTGAACAGGACAGGAGGTCGAGAGACTGACGTTCAAACGACTAGGCTATTTTGCACCGAGTAGGTATATTACTTTGCACCGAGTAGGTATATTACTTTGCACCGAGTAGGTATATTACTTTGCACCGAGTAGGTATATTATTTTACACCGAGTAGGTATATTTTGTTTTGCACCAAGTAGGTATGTTATTTTGCATCGAGTAGGTATATTGTTTTGCACCAAGTAGGTATGTTATTTTGCATCGAGTAGGTATATTGTTTAGCACCAAGTTGGTATATTACTTTGCACCGAGTAGGCATAATATTTTGCACGGAGAAGGCAGGTATATTACTTTGCCCCGAGTAGTTATAGTATTTTGCACCGAGTAGGTATATCATTTTGCACCGAGTAGGTATATTAATTTGCACCGAGTAATTATACTATTTTGCACCGAGTAGGTATATTACTTTGCACCGAGTAGGTTTATTATTTTGTATCTAGTATAATAAGCATTATGTCATTGTAACATCTTGATGCCAAAGACCACATAAGCCTCATTCACTCGAGTTACGAAAGGCCATCCACAAATTCGATCTCATGATAATTTAAGCCTGTTCGAAGGCGGATATCGAACGGATTAACCAATAATCGTGTACGAATTAATGTCTAGTTATCACCGAGGAGATTACTTTCATCGATTGCGCAACCGATCTATGGACGCCATCTTGAGTATGATATTATAACCATAGATAACGTCGCCTTCATACATTTGGCGTTTCAGTTTTTGATCTTCTTTCAGTCGCTATGTAGACAAACTTATGACGAACAATATGTGTGTCGCCTTCATACATTTGGCGCTTCAGTTTTGATAGGCTTTCAGTCGCTATGTAGACAAACTTACGTCAAACAATAAGTCTATCGCCTTCATACATTTGGCACTTCAGTTTTTTAGTCTGCCTTTTAGTCGCTATTTAGACAAACTTACGTCGAACAACAAGTGTGTCGCTTTCATACATTTGGCGCTTCAGTTTTTGATTTGCTTTCAGTCGCTATGTAGACAAACTTACGTCGGACAATAAATGTGTCGCCTTCACACATTTGGTGTTTCAGTTTTTGATCTCCTTTCGGATGCCATCTTATCAAATTTACGTTAAACAACGTGCGGGCCAGTTTAGTGGTTAGGGAACCTGACGGAGGAGCCGGACGTTATAGGTTCGATCCCGATCCAGGATAAAATTTTCTGTGATGAGCAGGAATGCTTTTTCTGTGTCTGAGTACAATAAGAATAAAAATATCTATTTAAGTATGTATTTCAAAATATATATCTATCTTTATCAGTTGTCTGTTCGCCATAGTATAAGCAATAATGCTCAGTTTGGAATCAGAAGGCTGTATGTTAGTTGTCCTGAGATATTTATTATTTAAAAAGTCAATCGATAGCAATCGTTAAGCCTTGTCGGAGGCCTTCGTGTTGCATAAAATCTTCCAACCCTTAGCCACTAGCTCCAGTACTAGAACAGCATGGCGGATGCTCTAGACGACAAATCCATGCCCAATATTGAGATTTTAACGGCCAGTCATCATCAACTGATAATTGAGATACTCGTAGATGAAATACCTTTATCCCGGGTTCCTATTCGTCCCAGGTTCGATTCTAACTACACAGTGAACCATTAAAGTTATCTTATAATTCAGTACTTGGTATAAATCTCACTAATGCGTTCATATCTTATAAATCTCGGCTGCTTAATTAGAATGGGCTTGTAGGGCCACTTGGATGTGAGAAAGCATGGAGCAGTGTGGCCGGACAAAAAAGGTCCATGCTAATATAATATAGAGGAAAGATTTTATTGTTTGTCTGAGAAGAATAGGCTGGGCTGATTTCATTTTTTTTATCTTAAGAATCTGAACCTGATGATCAGGCTACAAAATATTTTCAAAAACTTTGGGGTTCGTATGAAAACTTCGATATTGTAACATACCAAAAAGAAACCTTATATCCCGCACGCTATGAAAATTGTTGACAATAGAATATAGAGGACATCTACAAATAAATGCGCAATACCATGTCTACACATGTCAAAAAAGTCCATAGATATAGCGCTGAAAGCACTAAAATGACATGGAGGCGTACGACGTGACGTCACGTGACACCACGCGCAGTACCAGTCGCATTAGTGACGAAACGATTATAATAATGAGTGACACGTCCAGATTATCGATATTGAAAAATCGAATCGGTTTAAGGAAGTGTCATAAGTGATGAACGAATTTAAATTGAAATTAAAGTGTTGTTATTTGTCCGGTTTTGAGATTTATATTGATTGTGTAATTGAGAAACTACTAAGAATCGATTGAGAAACCATTGAGGAATTTATGGACGCTGGCTTATAAATAACAATAAATAACAAATTTTAAAAGGTAAATAACATATCAAAGTTGAATTTTAAATCTATATATTAATAGATGAAGCAAAAATGTTGTACCTCTTTTTACCAATATCCGGCGGACAGAGGATCATGAAATTCGGCACAGCTAAAGTTGCCAAAGAACGAAAAAAGCTACTATTTAACATAAATATTGACTGGAAATAAATCCAATAATTAATTGAAAATTTACACATATTTACTTACGCATTAGACACACTGAAAACGACTATTTAAATGACAATAATTTTTTAAACTTAATTACGGTTAAATTTTAACTGCAGACAGGATATCTAGTACACATTAAACCAATTGAAATAAGCGCTAACATACACACAATATTGGCATGGTAAACACCCACCCACCCAAACAACCCCAAAGCTTCCAGTTTTTTCCTTCACTTGTTACATATAACACTGTACAATTCTAGATAGAGAATGAAGTGTGTACAATCCAGTGTACAATAATATTACCGCATCCACCCACTACTATGCGCGGTGTACAATGATGCATTGCCGAGCAACATGAGAGATGGGAATTGGCCACCGATATCGGTTCCTAGGAACAGGGGTATGCGTACCAGGCTAGTATTTATACTAGGTTTAACATACTATACATATGGGGCTCTATTGCTGTTTCAAATAACTTATTACACTTTATCGTTTGTTCAACGCTCGCTGATTGGTATTCTGCTATTTTTGCTACGAATATAGCGCCTATATCAAATACTAGTATTCGACCACGTGGTTAGTAAGTGAAAAAACATACTCTATGTGTTATTCTATTCTATAATTGATCTGTGTTCCAAATTTTATTCAGATCTGTTCAGTAGTTTTCGCGTATTATAATATTAGTAGGCATTCGCTTCTATACTAATATTATAAAGCTGAAAAGTTCGTTTTTTTTGTTTGCTTGAACGCGCCAATCTCAGGAATTACTGGTACGATTTGAAAAAATCTTTCAGTGTTAGATAGCCCATTTATCGAGGAAGGCTATATCATTACGCTAAGACCAATATGAGTGTAGCATCAATGAAGAATGTTTCAAAATCGAGGGATCTTTTTGCGCTGCGGAAAAGGTTAAAGTTTTGCAAAAATCATGTATGACAAAAACGAAGTCGCGTGTTAAGGATAGCGTTAGCCCCAAGTAACTATTCCACGCGGACGAAGTTGTGGGCTTGTGGCTCATTGTGGCTAATAAGTAGCACAATTATGCGATCTACGAGCAATTAGCGTAAAATTTAAATTGGTCTTAAGGATATTGGTGCGGGCCACTCTTTATGTATCGTCGGAAGGATTTAAAGAAACGCCATGTAGCATAATTTAAATCGGGACTACGCGGGCCCCGCCTACAATAAGTGGCCCGCGGGCCGCGAGTTGCCTACTCATAACTTAAAGCATAAAATACCTAGTAAATATACACTCCAAGATCCGCAATCACAACTGCATGTAGGTACACGTGATCATTCATGTTGTAACGGGTTATAGAGAGCACTAATCCGTCTACAGCCTCCGTCACCTCCTATCGCAATGATTAATTATTTTCCCAGTCCTGCTAACTATAACAGTTACTTACATTTGCTAAGATTCTCTTGATTATAGTTTTCCTAATGAAAATCATTTTTACTACGCGATAACAGAAGCTATTTAATTAGGTTGTAATATTTATTTCGCGTTAATAACTAGTATATTATTATTAGTAATAACGCCATCTAGCGTCATTTTAAACAACTATTAAGAACAGTCCGACACCGCCTTTTACATTGCGTAAAATTATGTTTTTGACTGAAATTTATTTCCTTTTTTGCGTCATTTTCACATCGATCGCGGAAAACAGTAAGGGCGTAATTCTTATGAGATCCATACTAGGTGCAATTTCGATCTAGATGTTTTTCCAAACAAACTTGTCGATTTAGTATGGAAAAGATTCCTGATCGAGTTTGCACCTAGTATAGAATTACACACAACAACCACGTAATATAGTTTATAAATATTAGCTTATAAAGAGTTACGCCATTAGGTACTATTTTCCGTCATTGATATTTTTTCATTCCGTAAAGTTAGTGCGGAATTAGTCATTTCGAAACTGAACAGCCTATTAAAATAATAGTTTATTATTGATATCTACATCAAGTTTAGTACTAAATACGCATGAATCTGAAATACAGAGAGTGCAAATCTTAAGTTGATTTCAAATTCTCAAACTAGAAATGTATCCAGCAAAATTATTGCCGGCACGCGAAACCCAATTTCAATACTAAGTTGACCATAGATCAAAAATGGAATAGAAAAGAAAGCTTTTGTATTTTAGTATCTGTTATTTTAGAATGACATTAAAAGGACTATGTATTTTAACACTGGGTACTCACGATATATGTTTTTCACGCCGATATTTCGACCCATTTGGACCATGGTCCTAGTTGAACAGCCCGAAAGAGTATGATGTAATCCAGGAGTTGCCAGTCCATTTCTCATGGGACGCATGTGGCCTGTGTACAAGTGCGGTTCACACAAACCCTATTTACATGATACAATGTGCCGTTTCTTGTAGCCCTCAGGAGGAAACATATTTTATGGTTTTTTTGTTTATTATTTTCAAACACAACTATACATATTTTATGATTAGCTTACTGCCAAACTTTGCAACAGTTTGTGAGCAGTATTTTCTGTGGATTATCTTTAGGCCTGCAACAATATCCTTATAATATTTGTGGAACTCACATAAAGGTTACCGACCCATGATCTAACGTCTGGGCTGCTGCTGCAAATTCCCACCTGTTGACCTTGGATTCGATGGAGAGGTGTGCAATGAGGCTTATTCGTGACCCTAAACTGGTAAAAACCAATGTACAAAGCTTCGAGCACAAGCGGAGAGAGTTTTGGAGAGTGTGCACAGGAATTACGTGACTTAATTCCCCCACCCCCTTCTACCATCGAACGACACGGCGCACTTCTTACACCATGGATACCATTCGGTACGGACGACACGTTTCGCCTCGTCCTTTGTGTAGCGTACCGGGAAGGATTGGAAAAAAAAGTACCAGCGTCTGTGTTTCCGCGCGAGTATAATTTAGGAGTCTTCAAAACAAGAGCGAATATTCTTCCAAGGTAATAATGCGCTTTACCATCTAGGACTACATCGCCTCTTACCATCAGGTGGGACTGTAGTCTAGCATTAATTTAAAAGATGTCAAATAAATAAATAAACCTCCAAACTCGCAAGGACAGACACGAATCTCTCTCAATTAATTCCAAAAAGGTTAAAACCAACTACACAGCGCCGTGTCACTTCTAAACATCACCTACACTATGCCGTAACGTACAAATGCTAAATGGCTCTGCTGAACGCTTTCCCGACCGTTTCTGACAGCTAACATTTGCAGTAAACTGCTGTTAGTAAAACTGTGCTGCGTAGGCATCCAGATGAAATCAAGCTGCCGACGATATTAGCTGAATTCTGGTTAACATGCGCTAATGATATGTAGAATTGGAACATCGGTGTGAAAAGTATTTGTTTCCAGGTTAACTTAAGTACGCACCACTTTTTCTCCACGTCTATCGACCCTTATCCCTATTCTTCTTCTGTCTCCAGTCCTGAAGTGGTATATTGTTGGTGTATCTGGGGTCAGTTGCTGTCGTTATTGATGCCATCTTTAGCAATATACCACTGCACTTGATTGTTTCTCTTCTCCGCGTATCTATCTATTGCTTCCTTCCTAGCAGGCAACGCGTTAGTAACACCCCAGTCTGGTATTGATACCGTCCATGGGCAGCGGTGATCACTTACCATCAGGTGATCTGTCTCGTTTGCCTGCTTATCACATAAAAAACACCGTCTTCCTACTAATATTATAAATGAAGGATGGATGGATGTTAGTTACTTCGTCATGCAGAAACTACTGAACGGATTTGAATAAATTGTCACAGAGTTATATAGTAGTCTAGAATAACACATTGTCTTCTTTTTATCTAATAACTTAACACGCAAAAGAAGAACGAAGAACCTATTACAGATGCAAATGGAACTCTGTCTCTCCCTCTAGTTTACACTTAAACTTCTACATGGATTTTGATGAGAATTGGTATAGAGATAGAGTAAGACATGTGAAAGAATATAGGCTACTTTTTATGACGAAAAAAGGTTTGATGGAGTTGAGATAGGGGATGAAAGTTTGTATGGTATTTCGTATAAGCTTTTATATTTGCCTCTATAATATAGAACATGGCAAAAAGTCTGACTGTCGTTTACAGTTAAAATGTATAAAATATAAGTGAAGTATTGAATCCGTAAAGAAGAGGAACTCCCTTGGATCTGGGTCGACCAGCTTTAAGTATAGACTATCTGGCCTTCATCTTTTCTCATCGCCTCAGCCAGCGTTTCTAACGGTGTCTAGGTGCTAAAGAAAAACCGTTTAACTGCATAATTACAGAAATTGCTGTATAGGTTTGAAGGATTCATAGATTTTAGAATAAAATGTGGTTATTCATTGTAGCATGTCCGCATCAGTATGATGGTTATAAGTTTAAATAATTTTGAGTAAAATAAAAAAGAAATGAATTTTAACATCTAAATAATAATCATTATTCTATTTTATAGGTACTCACGATATTTTTTGCGCAGATATTTCGACCCGGTAACATGGATTACAATCTTTCACACACATACCTCACATTAAAATTCACCATGAAAGCCAGTGTAACTTTAAACCAAGGATGCTCAACCTTTTTGACAGTCGGGCCCAACTGAGGAATGATAAATTTACTGCGGGCCACTAGTAATTCCTAGTTAATTACTCGCAGGACGTGGACAGTAAAAAAAATCTAAAACATACTTGCGCTGGCCATTTAAAATCCGTTCGGGGGCCACATTATGGCCCGCCTGAGCAGCCTTGCCTTAAACCTTAGTCTCATAGCACATTAATATTATAATATTACTTTAATAATACTGTACCAAGCAATGGCGCTGTATCATATTGGTAAGAAAAATTAGAATAATCTTGCTAAGATAGTGGTAATAGAAATTGTCTTCTGTATTGTAATTGTCCATTAAAGAATATCTGGTTAGATGAGTGTCGACCTTAATCACCGTTCATGTATACTACACCTTACAAACTAATATCTCCTCAAGTCCAGATTAATAACAACAGTTTAAATATAACACGATTTACACACCACGTTTTCAACCACAACTTTCTCCCTATCAGCGACACCGAGTTAACTGAAGTTAAGCTAAGTTAATAGCATCAGATCTAGGCCTATCCAGGAGTTATGATGTCCGCCACGACCATTATCTGGCCTAGATCTTGCTGTAATGTGGAACCATTAGGTTTCCGTTAAAAGATTAGCGGAATTTGTAAAAATTACGATTGTACTTGTTTGGTGGGTAGCTTTGAAATGCCTATTTATCAGGAAAATGGTACTCATTTGTAGATATATTAAGTAGTTAACAATTAATATAATAAAAAAAAAAAAACTGACTACGATAGCTAACTACTTAAGAATTAGTACGGTTTTAGACAATTTGTAACAATAATGTGGTACACAGTACGGTTACATGGTATTTTTGAACTGGTACTTTCACGATCAATCTTTCTTTTATGTGATAAGCAAGCAAACAAGCAGGCGGGTCACCTGATGGTAAGTAATCACCGCTGCCTGTGGACATTAATAACATCAAGCTGGGGTGTAACGCGTTGCCTGCCCAGGAGGAAATCATAGACCCGCACACGCGAGGAAGAGAAAGAAACGAAGAAAGCAGTACATTGCTAATGCAACTCGGATCAGTGACGACGGCAACTGACCCCAGATACATCAACAACATACCACTTCAGGACTGGTGACAGAGAATGGGGAGGAAGGGGACTGAAGGCCGTGAGAAAAAGAGGAGAATTGGCTCTTATGGCTCCAGCCCTAACATGACCACACGGAATCGTTTGGCGGCTGATTCAAGTAAGAGGATGGAAGCCAGCCAGACGGGCTTCACAAAAAGTTAATAATCGTTCTGCGAATAACATAACATTTCAAAACATCCATTTTACACTACTTTCCATCCGCGGCTTCCCCCGCGTAGTAGGTGCTTTGATAAAAAGTATCGTAAGTGTTATTCCAGACTGTAATCTATATCTGTGCTAAATTACATTCAGATCCGCTCAGTACTTTTTTCATGAAGGAGTCACAAACATCCATCCACACCAAATTTTGCATTCACAATTTAGTAGCCTAAACCAATACCAAACCTCAGCCAGTTACATACAAATCAGACTAAAACTTATACATCCCGATGTATTTAAGCGCTGATAATTTAGCATTAATTTTCCCTAAGCACATCGTTTAGTCAGTGATTTCTACACCTGGGGGCACCACTAAAGGTCTGTAGGACGCTGGATGTAGGGCGAAAGCTCGATATTAATAATACAGCCTCCCATTTGTAAAGCTGTTTCCTTCGCCTGATGGAAAGCTATATTGAATAGTGAATTCAATATGAGATTGCTGATTTTGAATTTGAATAGGACTTAATACGTATTATGTTATAATATCCATTTGATAAAGTACTTAACTTCAGCAAATATATATGTAACTAGCTTCCGTCCGCGACTTCGTTCGCGTGGAATAGTCACTTTGGGCTAACCCGCGACTTCGTTTCTGTCATACATGATTTTTGCGAAAGCTCTCAATAGAAAAAAAATCCCCCCGATTTTGAATCTTTTTTCGTTGGTGTTTCGCTCCTATTGCTCTTGGAGTGATGATATATGGCCTATAGCTTTTCTAGATAAATGGGCTATCTAACACTGAAACAATTTTTTAAATTGGACCTGTAGTAGGACCAGAATAGTTCTTGAGATTAGCGCGTTCAAGCAAACAAACAAACTCATCAGCTTTATAATATTAATATAGATTAAATAAACTGAAAATTCTGTCTGTGGTTGAAATTCAACCGTTTCCAATGCAATGCATTTAACGTAGGAGCTTTCTGCACTCCATCTCCATGGAAACTTTAACAGTGCCAAATTTTTTACGGCTCTGACTATTGTAAAAAGCGCCTACTTCACGTGTTAATTTTCTTGTTTTTAATCTGTAAATCACGTTAACCAACATTCGTCGGCAGGTCAACGCCACCTATCGGACATTAGGTATTACTAAGTCCAGTATGTGCCAGTCACCAATTAATGACTAAGTTTTTAAGTTTGGTACTGTCATTTAAAAAAAAACATTTGAAATAAAAACATTAATTACTATATCATTTTTCAAAATGAAACCATGATTCCTTAATACAAAATACAAAAAAAAATACAAAAATTTTCGATGTGATTTTCTAGCACCACGTTAATTTAGATGATCATTGGGTCAAAGACAAGTTTAGTGATGATATAGACAAACCACGAAATCATTTTAAAATCCTTCATTTGGGTTCAACTAAAAACCCTCAGTAACTTTTTTCAAAATATCTTCCACATACAGCCAACGATCAGCTACAAATTGTTTTGACTCTATACCACATATATGTAGTTAAATCCCAGTTAAACTAACATGCTCATAAAGTAAAATTTAATTAAACAACAGATAATTGTTTACCAGCTTTCAATTACAAACCTCCTAACCTGGTCATCAGATCGGGATTAAGAGTTATGCTGTTCAAAGGGCAAAGGATAAGAGTACCAGCTATCTGGACAAACTGGAGGCGGAGCAATATCATAAAATTTTATCAGAATTTCAATAGTTTGCAATTATATTCTACCTTACATGAACCTTTCGGGCAAAGCATCTATTAGTTGGACACTAGATTTCCAAAACTATTTCTTATTGCATCAGCATAAGGCACATTATCCGGCGACTTATCTGGAATGGTGTAAAAGCAAATTTAGCGATGTTCACGCGAAGCCAATAAGGCAACAGGTGTCGTAGGATTTAATAGACATGATGGAGGTATTCGGTGATCGTGTTGAGGGAAAGTTGCAAACCATTTAGGTTTCTAAATATCTTGACGGGGAATCAATTTTGAAAGTCAATCTTGTGTAAAATGCTCGGGGGGATATAGTTAACGCCTTTGAGTAAAACAGAAAGTCAGTCTATGTTCATGTACAGTACTGGAGCCTTCTTTCTCAAATTGTTAGGTATCAGTGTCAGTTACACTTCTCTATTTTTCTTCTGTCTCTCCTCCCAGAGCTCTGTTATGTACCTCATTTATTTCTTAGTCAGGTACTAGTTGTATTCTTCTTTCCCCTTCATTTTGTAATAATTCTTCCTATTATTCCTCTGTCATCTGTCCAGCAGGAGGTTATGGTATTGGCTTCAGGTGCTTCAAGGCATTTGCCCATAAATTAAATTTTCACATGATTGTGCTCGTACTGGATTGATGGATGAATGGATAATTCAATACAAGGAAGTTCTGTTTTATTAATTTATATATGATATAGCAACCAAATTAAATTGGATTACTTCTCTAGCTTGAACAAAGGGTTTTTTATCTGATAAGCAGGCAAACGAACAGACGAGTCATCTGATGGTAAGTGATCACCGCTACCAATAGACATTAACAACACCTGACGGTGTTGCTAACGCGTTGCCTGCCACATGAAGTAATAGGCTCACACACGCACGAAAGAGAAAGAGATAGTAATTCCGCAGTTTACGCTGACGTACAATTGTGTTTCCTTGTTAATCTGTGTCTTAGGCATTAAGATGCCTTAGATGTATGATGATGATCTCAACCCATCACGGCTCACTATTGAGCACAGGTCTCTTTTCTGAATGAGAACGTTAAGGCCAGTAGACCACGCTGGCCAAGTGCGGATTGGCAGACTTCACTGGCAAACTCAAAAGTGTGAGTTTGCAAACTGCCCGGGATGCAGATTTCCTTACGATGTTTTCCTTCACCGTTATAGCGAGTGACATTTAAATGCTTAAAACGCACATAACTCCGAAAGTCAGAAGTACGCGTCCTGGAATTTGAATTCCGACCCCCCCAAGTAGGAGGTCGAATTCTTAACCACTAGGCTATCACCGCTACTAGGTTATTACCGCTGTATTAGATGTATACTAGATGTATTCTATCTATACCAGAACATGAAAGCCTTTATACATTTCCAAACAAACGAACCACAAGTCATATTTATAATCAGGAGAATCCATTGGCGAGGCGAGCAAATATTCCAATTTAATTGGCCGGTGCTAAATCAAAAGCTTTCGATTTTCAATTAAACATCCGAATAGCCGCAGAGCATTAATCATTAGAGCCAATAGAATGACCTACAGTCGGTACCACCTACAGTTGCGGCACCTGGATGTAGGTTTCTGGAAGGACGGTTTGGTTTCAGTTTCGGTATCGGTTTAAGTTTTGGTATCGGTTTTGGCTTTGAGTTTGGATTTGTTTTTCGGTTTGGTCTTGATTTCGGTTTGAGTTTTGGTTTGGTATAAGCTTTGTTTCTATATCTCTGACCAGGTGGACTGTCCTGTAGAAGACAGCGGGTATCCGCTGGATTCAGAAGGCTCAGGACCGGTCAGAGTGGCGTAAGTTGAAGAAGTATACATCCAACAGCGGACGGTGAAAGGCTAATGGTTGGATCGACAGGCTTTGTTATACTTTTCTTTTCGGTTTTTAACTATGCGGGTATTAATATTACTTATATTTAAAGATGTGACGTTTATGCACACATTTTTTTGTGGTACTGAAACCAAAACCAAACGATGTCAGAACCATTTCGGTTTCAGTTAAATCCCACCTAAGATGAAAAAATACAAATAAACCTATAATTTTCTATACCGCAATCCAACAGTAATAACAGCTAATACCTCAAACATTATTTGTCACATAATTATCTGCCCCGTCCGGGAACCGAACTCGTTACCCTACACTTCACAATCAAGTACAATCAAATAATGTCCATAATAACAGCGAGTAACGCTGAGTGCAACCTTCTTCGCCAAAGTAATGTATTTTTAATTTAATTTATTTAATTTCTTATGAACCCACTTTAAACTATTTATTTTATTTAACCTAGTAGATTTATTTTTTAGTTTTGATGTTTTGGCGAAATAAATATTTTTCATTCTTTCAAATACGCTCAAGCCATTTCCATAGAAGCTGGATCCGCGATGTATTCACTCGATATTAATTTAATAAACGCATTGAACGCCGCCAGCACAACACTACAGATATAACGGATTTATGAATTTCCACTAACTTTCAACCACAAAGTCCTACATTAACTGTATAAGGAAAATCCGATAGGAAAATAATAGACGCAGTGGGAAAATATAAAGACATAAACTTGATTTTACTGAAAGCTAGGAAAATATAGTATTTATTTATTTGAACGGAGCTTGTAGTTTAGTGGTTTGGGTCGGTTGTAAATGATTGGGCATGTTAAGCTAAGATATGCAACGGGTAAATTGGTGGTATGTGATTTATGCCACATATTCTTTTCTGTGATAACAGGAATGTTTATTCTGCGTCTGGGTGTAAAAATAACAATATATTTTAGGTATAGAATTCTATTGAAGATATTATATGCAATTAGATTAACATATAAGTTATATGTTAATATTATGTGCATGTTAAAATATTTTTTTTTGAACTAGCTGCACCCGGCGCGCGTTGCTACGCATCAACTCATCATTCTTGACCGATCGATACCATATCTACCGAAACTTATTCCAGACAAGTCCTAACAAAGTTGCTAAGGACATCAGTGCTCTATCTCCTACCATTTCAGATTCTATAAAGGACAAACA
>DWJZ01003699.1:0-16551 GCA_018249125.1 Asbolis capucinus
AAAAACGTACATTGTACGTGTACGTTTATGAGTTGTCTGACCCCAAAATCCAAGCTTATGCTTAATTTGGGTTCAGACGGCTGTTTGTGTGTTGTTCCGTGATTTTCTTCAGTTTGCGCTTTTTGTTTGTATAACACATAAAAGGACAAAAACTAATAAATGTAATATTCGAAGTCGAATTAGAGTAACGTAAATGTCAAATTGCATTTTTTTGTTTACTATTTTTTATATGTGTTATACAATTTTTTTGTTTACACACACAAAAAAAAATTAAATGCTTTAGTTTTTCAAAAATCGTCTGATTTTACTAATGACGTAAAACCTTCTCCAAGCTCATTTGACTGTTATTTGCAGTATGTACTTTTAAATTACCATTTCCCATCAGAATCGATCCCGTTCAATGAGACTCTCATGTATTTAATACTGTTAATGTAAATACTGCAATGATAGCTATTAACCGTCAGATGTTATGGCCATAAGTCGTAGTCGTTAGACGTATTCTATGAAATCGCACCTTTAATCTTTACGACCCAATGAAAAATTGGTGGAATATAGTCCAATAACTTCACTAAATAGTGCTACATATCCAATATTAATATATTACTCAATTAAAATATCGACATGATTTTTGTTGAACATAATCTAGTTATCGTCCGTCTTTATCATCCATACAAATCTTGTAAACAAATTTTATGCCAAAATTATACTTTAAAAGTTGACATTTATGTTAATTTTCGAGTCTTTTACAAAATTCACATATTTTGACATTGAAAAGTTGTTATGGCATAAGATACTAGCGTGGTAATCTTGTTATGACGGTTCTATAACAAAACTGTGAAATAGTCACCCATTGTCTTTACATGTTTTGTACGGTTTAGAAAAAACGACTAATTTCACGCTTCAAGAAATTTAAATGAGCCTTTCTTCTCTATTAAAATAAATATACAAAATAATCGTGAGTACTGCCTACAGTTTTAAAACGTATCCAGTCAACGAAATTTTAGTATTTCGCCGTGAAAGAACGCGCTTCACCCATTCAATAAGATTACCAAGAAGCGTCCAAGAGTAGCAGTTGAGGCAACTAGTATAGATTTGTCGATAAACCCGAGCGAGTGCACTTGTGACGTCGAAACAAGTGCCTCCCGTAGGTCAAGCGTCTCTAATATAGTGTAGAAGTTGGTCGATACTTTATCTATTGTTAACGGAACTAAAGAAAATCCCATCAATAGGATAAGGATTATATTTGAAGTACGTATAAGTATCATCAGTACCTACTATGGGTTGGCTTTGTATAAATCTTATTATAGTTGATTAATACAATACTATTATGATGTGATTTCGTGGCTGCATTGATATCATTTTGCTATTAGTATTACTAGCGTACGTTATAACTGCTTCAGTGATATTACAATGGCGGTCGAACATTCTTCATATTAACAAATATACAGGACGATATCAATATATTCTATAACAAATCTAGAAGTATAGAAGATATTAACGAGAATCAATTTTTAGTAAGGAATAAAAATGTAATATGTTTATCATTTTGTCCGTTTGTCTTTTACGCACGATAAACTCACACAAATTAGATCAGATTTGAAGATACTTTTCACAGAGGTATCACATTAATATTCAGCTGAAATGAAGCCAGTACAGTCAATAGATGTAACCTACAAATATTAATATTATACGCTACAAATAATTCAATGTACATTAAGCTTTCGTTTAGAATTACCTTTGACATTTTTAATAAAATATTATGAAACCTTTAACAAAAATATCCAAAAAACGTATTCTTTGTATCACCTGGTAAACATATTAATCAAACACACATCCATCATAGCCCCCAATATTTTTGTAGTTCAAACGATGCGTGCGTCGTAAATCACATATGACTTTACGGGATGGCAATACCAGGGTGGCCATAATTCATGCAACCGCTTTTCCTGTTTAGAAGAAGAAATATATTGTATATACATGGGAAGTCAGCTTGCGGCACCGAACGTGGGAAGTCAGCTGTGTGTATCGGATGAGTGTATGAATGAAGGATATTATATTATTTAACGTACGGAGTACAGCATAATGAGGAAGAATTAAGTATTTTTATCCGCTGAAAATCCGTTTTATTTCGGCTTAGATCCTTAGACATCAAAGTTGTCACATAATATAGTATATCTCCAATTTTACAGATGATTAACTATAAAATGCGTAAATATGACGAAACTTCGAAAACGCTACGGGCACCGAGTCTAACGATTGTGCACAAAATCATTCGAGGTGTATTTATTTACATTTCACTTACACAATTCCTTCAAAGTCTCATAATAGACCGAAAGTAACGGGTAATCAGAAATAATTTCCCATCCATAACCGTATCTGAAGCCAATCTAATATCAAACATAAAAAAAAATTACAAACATAAATCAAACATGATTACAGACAGGTTATCAGATTTCAATAGAGTAGGTTAGTCACCCTAATTGTCAATTGTCATCGTATTATCATTATTATTGTAAAAACAAATGTGTACTATGTAATTTTATTAATGGCGGAATAAATGTTTCTTTCTTTCTTTCTATTGCCATTATTGGACTTATTACATTGTGTAGTGGGAGAGAATCGAACCAACGACCTCCGGCTTAATAGTAAGCTTTACTAACCATTATGCACACGGGTCAGTCAGTAAAGGGTCGAAAACAATCTTAAAGTTATCGCCAAATTTTACGTGCCCTAAAAACACCGTTACATACTCGTGAAAGAACAACGTTACTCAACGACAAAATATTCACGGGAAATATGCAAAAATAAACGTTTCACAAAAGAATTGAAGCTTACATTATGAATGATTCCGCTGAATTTCATACATCGTGAATTTTTATTGGAAAGGTCGCACTTTGCCGGAGGTGTAATTATTTCGCCGGGTTTATATCCTTTTTTATTCGTTTAAAAGGATGTCCACCAGGTTTTATCTTATGAACATTATTCATCAGGATTCATCAGAAGGATTCCCACTGGCAAGAGTCATTAAAAATTAATATGTATTTCGAAAGTATGGCTTTAGCTACTTTTGCTATGATTGATTAGATCACACAAAAAAAACAACAAAATAAAAAAAAGCTTGAACAAAGTAGTAAAACAGTAAGTTAAGGTAATATACAAATGACACTTTGTACGTAGTAAATGTATAATTAAAAGAATTATCGTCATTTGACTGGCACCAATAAGACAGTTTATACTATTTTTTAATCAGTTTTTATGTAACTTTTACTTTAAAATTTTGTCCAATCCTTCAAAAATACAAATAGACGAGATCCAAATGGAGATAACCGAAAACAAGTTATTCTTTTTTATTATTACTTTATATTTTAAGTGATTTCTATCGCCCATGGAGGTATGTATTTCATTATTACATTATTTTACTACGAGTATAAGCGTATCCTAGTAATATTATAAATGCGAAAGTTCGTGGGGTTTGTGATGGATGGATTTCTTTTGCTCCTTCACGCAAGAACTAATGAACGGATCTGAATGTATTTTTAAAAGGGATAATTATTATAGTCTGTATAACATAAACTACTTTTTATTAACACAGCACACGGACGAAGCTGTGGTTTAGACCCTAGTTAAAAATAACACAAAATAATACTAGGGATGATGAGATTTTATCCCGGCCACACTCAATAATTCATCGGCTCGATACTGTCACCCTAGCGTCACTTATCAGAGTGACCACGCGCACGTCCTGTTTACTTAGGACTGTTGTTTTAATGGACATGAGAGTGTTTTGTCGTCTACCCTCGTCTAATTGGCAAGTCCGATGGGCTGGAGTTAGTTAATTTTTTATTAGTTTTCTGGACAAAATTAATGAGTTTGAGGGGTGTGGTGATCAATAAAATTTTGTTTACATGTTACCATATAATGTACTCAACTGTATCTTTGTATGCAACAATACATAAAGACCATTTTTTTTGAGGCACATGTAGCCACCTCTGGTTCCATCATCAGATCAGCTGTACAGTATCATTAAGTCAGTCCGCCCAACATTTTAGAAATCATCTACTTCCTATTAGGTGGAATCGATGTCAAGAATAAACTTGTTCAAAGTAAAAATAGTTGCATTATAATTATTTATAATCTATGACACATGAGTCCAACTTTTCACGATCTAGTAATAACACAGGTCTCTCCTCATCCGTGAGGAGACCTATACTCTACCACGCTGCTTCAGAGCTGATTAAAACCAATGTTCCTACATATATGTGAAAGTATGTTAAATTTCAGCTTATTTGATGTGGTCATGTGGAAAATCTATTTAAATTACCGAAAGGTAGGTTTAAAGCAACAAATAACCATATATAAATAAAATTTTATATTGCGTCAATTGTTTTTGCAACATTTCGAAGGTTAAACCGTTGAAAGCGCCCCAGTTCATATTCTTGAATACATGGATATTAATGTCCTCCCAGGTTATTAATGAACTTCTCAGATTCTACTCCTATGATATATCCACTTGTTAAAAACTTTTTTTAGCAGAGATATTTATTTAAAAGAATATCTTTGAAGTTAAGTTATAATACCTACCTCCTTAACATAACTTATTTTTCTCGAAAAAAAAAAACAAATGTACCCCTAGCCAGTTAACATTTAATTAACTCTGTTTTAGGCGAGTTCCGAAACAGCCAATACTGTATTTCTAGCAGCTTTCAATAAAAGTCAATGTTGTTGTCGTTCAATTTCCGCACAATATCCGCTCACTGTGGCAGCAAATATGTATTTATGATGCTTGCAAATGTGATACTGAACGCTCGGCTGTGCCTCTCAAATGGCACCGAAGACGGTCTAGGTTTCGAAACTGCGGACGAAAATTTATTTATTAACTAGTTTTCGCCCTCGGCTTCGCGTGTAGATAAATCGTAACTTACGTGTTATTCCAGACTAATCTATCCCAGTGCCTATTCATTGAGATCCATTCATTAGGTTTTGCGTGAAAGAAACACAATCATCCATCTATCCATCCTCACAAACTTGCGTTTTTATAATATTAATAGGAAGTAGCATAATATAGTATGCTATAATAATATGCTATAATATAATATGCTATAATAATACGCTATAATATAGTATGCTATAATAATATAATTTCATTAATAATGAATTTATTTATCTATTTACTACTTTTGAATACTACATTGAGTTATCTTAATTTTAGTTATTTCTTCACTGGAGCAAGTGATATCAATTTGTAACCCATAACGATAAAAAGGTGCGCGAAGCAATTAAACTCCAAGTTCAAACCGTTAAGCTACCACTGCTACAGCTATTATATGATACATCAAAACTACTATTCATTACTTATTGAATGAAATTGGTTATTTCAGATTTTCGAATTGTCTTGGGAGTCTTCATTCAAATTACTTAGCACCGGCGCGGAGGAAGCGAATCCCGCCGCGGCCAATATATCTGCATAAGTTTCATATAAATCAAGTTACGCCCGTGATTGTGAAAATGGTGTGCTCTTGTATTGTTATAATAATGACATAAGTTACAAGCTACAGGATACAATCTTTACAAATATTATAAATGCGAAAGTAACTCTGTCAGTTGGTTTGTTAACTTTTCCTGCCTAAACTGTTAAACCGTTTTTCATGAAACTTTGTACAGAAGTAGAATAGAACGTGAGGAAAAACAACAGGCTCAAGGGAGTTAAAATAGTTGAAATGTTTTCGCATTACTGAAGATATGTATGTATTTGTATTCATTCATTCACGTGTGATATGTGATATGGGTTTCACATTACTGAAGATATGCACTTGTATTCATTCATTCATGTGTGATATGTGATATGGGTTTCACATTACTGAAGATATGCATTTGTATTCATTCATTCATGTGTAATAGTTATAGATACCCAATTATTAATGCGTTTTATCTTGATTTCAGGCTATACCGCGTAGCGAGGTATGTCACTAGTAGATGATTTTTTCACCATAAAGAGTAAATCAGAAAACAAAATAATCTCACTCATACATATTGGATATTAATTATATATATTATAAAATATTTTATTTAACACACACAAAAGTCTGCCACGACCGAGAAATCAGCAAAGTCTCACTACTGTACCCGTTAAAAAAATATAAATGGCACGTAACATAAATTTTGTCACATCCAAAAGTTGGCAGCCTTGGAAAAAAGGCAATAGACAAAGCCCGCAGTCGTCACGGACGCAAAGTCAGCGTACACATTGGAACACGTAGCCGGCGCACAAACTACTCGTCTCAACACTTACGGTACATCCCTTATTCCGAGCTTCACCCCGCTTGTATCATAACTCTCTCTCGGCTTAACCCCGTCTTGATACTACGCGTAGGGTTGCCAGCTTTACTGTTAAAAAAAGTATTACGAGTACATTGTTAAAAATAGTATATCTATTGAAAATAGTACAATTCTGTTAAAACTGTATAATTCTGTTGAAAATAGTATGATACTGTTAAAAACAGTATAGGTCAGTAACAGTATAACACGGTTAGAAATAGTATAATTCTGTTAAAAAACAGTATAATACTGTTAAAACAGTACAAGTAAAAACATAATACTGTAAAAAAAATATATTATGGTTATTTTTTGAGAGTATTCTACTTATGATAGAAAAATAATATTATACTGCTAAACCCAATAATAAAGTGTTAAAAACAGTGTTATACTGGTTTTGGCTAAATTATCGCTGTTACTGTTGAACAAAAAAGTACTGGAAAATTGTTTCCGTCATCATTTTGTTTATTGCCTATCAAAATGCATGTAAAATGGGCTCTTAATTTATTACAAGCTTTTATTTAACTTGCAGTGTAAGTTTGTACATAGATATGCATGTATATTCGTTTGTTGATTTGTTTCTTGTAAGCTTAATTAGACCCACTTCCTCTTACACTACGGAGCTGAAATTTTGCATAAAGTTTTCGTCCTAATGACAATGTATTTTTATGCTAAGCATGATACTACCTTCAGGATTGGCACCAGACAAGGGAACTCTTGAAAGATTAACATAACAATACAATGTGTAATTCTCTATATTCAATAATTAAAGCCTGTGTTTTTAGACATTTTATGATTGTTCCGTGGCCTGTGAGGCTTTCAAAATTATAGTAATAATGTTTGTAAGAATCTCTAAAAAGTCATCGTCATCTCAACCCACCACGTCCTACTATTGAGCACGGGTCTTTTCTCTGAATGAGAAGGGTAAGACCATAGTGTAACACGCTGGCCAAGTGCGGATTGGCAGACTTCACACACCTCTGAGTTTTGCTAACTCTCCGGCATGCAGGTTTCCTCACAATGTTTTCTTTAACCTTATAGCGAGTGACATTAAAACGCACCTCTCACTCAGAAAAGTCAAAAGTGCGCGCCCTGGGATTCGAACCTGGACCCCCCGAGTAGGAGGCCGAATTCTTAACCACTAGGCTATCATCGCTTTACACCGCTTGTCTATAAAGTTTGTCTTAAAAATGTAAAATGTTGTTATTTTTTTAAATACTACTTATTTTCCTTAACACACCTAAAATACTTCTTGCAAAAATCCTTTGCAAGCCAAACTGTGCCAAGCCGAGCCTGTCAATTTATTGACGTTTCTTGAATTTATATCTCTTTTCGTTCTGAGACGTCTGCTTTATTATTGAGATAAAACCATTCAGGGGATTTGTAATGTCCTGGAAAATATTTTCGATATAATATCTCCTGAAGACCTTAAGATTATTAGATTGTGAGATTATTTACGTACCTACTGACCGAAGATGTTAAGAGTATTCTATTCGAAGACTACTTACTGATATTCTTGAAAGAAATACTCCAAATATATTTTTACTAATTTAAAGAAGCAATGTGGGATACCTACTCAAAACATCATTAGGAAATGTACACACAGAACAATGCTAATGCAAATTCTATCTAGAATTTACACCATACAAATTTCTGAAATTTGTGTTAAGGAAAGCAAATGGCACAAATACAATCAAACCTCTATTAAGTAATCTATAAAAACATTCAAATACATCATTCAAATATCAAAATCCAACAATGACAAAGTATCTTTGACTTCGTTACAACTTCACTTCTCAATAAACTTTCGAACTACAACACCAAGCATTAAAACGATCAGTGCCCGCTACACGAAAATTCGATATAAAAGAACCCACAAGGAACTTGTCGGTTGTAGTTACAGCACACAACTTACTATTATTTCACCCGCGACGGAAACACGCAACATTGTTTTCACGCACACATACGCCCGTCGCCATGGCAACCGGCGTACGAATCACACGAACCCCTCGGAGCGTGCAATCTTGTCTGGTTAATGGGATGTCGCGAAAATTAAGGAAACACCGATGTCCCAACACTGGCTGATTACTTGCGTGAGTAGGTACATGGAAAAGTACTTAAATCGACTAAGAGATTTAATAAGCACTTATGTCATGCCAACTATCCTTAATACAATTCTTACACCTATACATACATATACTCATATATGGTACTATATAAAATAGTATCTTGAGAAAATTTGTTTCATAAAAAGTCTTCAATTTCTTTTTAGGGTGTTAAGTTTGTAGGTCAACGAATCAAATAATGTTCCATTTTCGAACCATGTTGAACTCGTGTAAATTTGGGAAATGTTGAAAAGAATGGTGACAGTGCCATCGATTTCTCTTAACTATTTAAACCTCTTAGGTGTAGTGATTAGGGAATTAATTGAGTGTAGCTGTACCAATGTATTGAATTTAAGAATTTTACTGAAAATGGCGCCCGGTAAAGAGTAATGGCTTCTAAAAAATATTAGGTATTCTATACGTGTATTCCCTAAACAACAGTTTATTCTAACACAAAGTAGGAATTAATGGCCCAGGAAAACTAAAACTCTACCTAAAAGCTATTTTATATGACTTCATAAAGTAGTTTAGTTTGAAACGTGAGTAGCAATAGAAAGCCAAAATAGAAAATGGAGACATCGCATCTACTAACGCCTGCCTGACTCTATGAGCAATATCGCCCGATAGCAAAACTACAGCAACTTGAGATGTTGAAAAGAAAGACGTTCTTCGTTGTTATTAAAAATATATAGTATTTTGTAGTAAACTAATAACAAAAAATCCAATGCTGCGTTACGTGTAAAATTTATTTATTTGTTAACTGCATCAAAGATTACGTATGATTATCGTGAAATAAAAAATATATATTTTCTCTGTCATACGAGATTTTATGAACACATTTATAATTAGGTGTGCTAATAGAAATGGAATCATTACTTACAGAATGTACATATAATTTAAAAAAATAAATAGCACTCGAAACGCCGTCAGCGCAAGTAAAGAACTAAATAAAATATAAACGTCTGGTAGCTAAATCTATTAATTTCTGGGAACCGCGAGTTGTGAAGTTGGTCCAATAAGTTTGAAAGGATTTCGAGACGGTACCAACAGTCAAATAAGTTTCCAGATTGAAATTTAGTGCAGTCCTTTGGGGTTCTTCGCCGACGAAATATTTGAAATGTATGTCAGCTTGAAATACTTCAACTGACGTAAATTCAGAACATACCATATTTGTGACTATTTCGGAAGCGGTAAAATAAATTTTATTTAATTAAATTTGTATTAAAAAACAACTATGCCGAAAATTCTTTTCGTGCAGCCGTTAAAGAACAGTCCACTTGCTTGGGTCAGTCGCCAGCAGATCGTGTTCCAGTTAGAGAGTCAGTTATTCATCCTTAGTCTTATATCACATCTGAGATGCCTTTGGTGTTTCTGATGTGTAGGGGCGGTAACTCTTCAGCCGATATGATAATATGAAGTCAAACACAAAAACAATATTTAGTTACTGGCCCATAAACCTTAAATATCGACAAACAATGGATTCATATATTAGTAAATTATATCGTTCATATCCTGATGGAATAAATTATTGAAACTATTGTCGCAATACGAACAATGTTCCCGAATTTGACAATGAGGAGTTCGACTACAATAGACGAGTTCATAGTTTAATGACATTCGGAAGTGTATTGAATTGTGTTATTAAAACGTCATCAGGAGAGGTCATAGCTCTGTCTAAACATAATTATATATTTTTACAAGTTTTTATTTAACTCTCAGCGTATGCTTGTATATTTATACGTTATAACGTTAGTATATTTGTTTGTTACGGGTCTTGCAAGCTTAATCAGACCCACTTCTTAACACTACGGAGCTGAAATTTTGCAAAAAGTTTTCATCCTGATGACAATCCATTTTTATGACAAGCATGACCTGATTCAACGTTCCAGACAACGTTTCTTTGTATTGTGAATCTATAATTAAAGCTTGTGTGTTTTAAATACTTTTAATAAACCTTGTTATAGATCTACATGGTCATAACTAATGGAATTCTTGTCTCATATAGTAATGACTAATATACATACTACATGTACATATGTACCTACTTTTTTAATGACACCATATTTAACTTAAACCAAATATTTCAATTTATTACCAATAGTCTTTTACTCGTAAATGCATAGGTAGGTTGTAGGTTCCAATGATTTATACATGCAATCATATTCTTCAGTTTCTGACAGTACGGAATAAGGAAATACTACTTTTTGGATTTGGTAAGTTCTGGTTTGGAGTAACAAATGAGCACAGTGAATACTTTAGAAGCCTTGGTTACACTGGTTTGTCGTTTATAGATTCTGAAACGGTGGGAGATAGAGCACTGATGTCAAAAGCAACTTTGTTTAGAATTCTGTGGAAAAGGTTTTAGTAGTTAGAAAAATTATAACGATCGGACACATGGTTGATGAGTTGATGCGTAGCAACGCGCGCCGGGTACAGCAAGTAGTAAATATTTTCTTGGGGTTGGTCAAATGAGCCGTTTTCGGCTTTACACCGCTGATTTCTGAGATAACGCTCTTATGAGATCACTTTGGTAAAATCGACTTCGAAGAAGCCGACCACTAGCTTTCCGAGGAAACAATATTTGTAATATACAGGGCACCTGCGACACAGGGAGTTCTTGCAATTTTTAATTGTGTTAATAAGACAGTTTAATAAATACTAGTTGATTCCTGCGACTAGGTACGAGTGGTAAACCCGAAAGGAGGAGAAGAGGGGTCAACCTCCTCCTCCTTCAACCTCCTCCCAGTCACATCTATCACACACAAGTGTATGCTCATATCTTCGATAATGAAATGCTTTTATCTATTCCAATAGCTTAGGCATGAAAAGGTAACAGACAGACAGACCGAGTCACTTTCGCATTTACAATAATAGTTAAGGATAGATAATTATATTAAGTTAAACTTTGTTCCTTCTCCTATTATAAGTGTTCAAAACTTTCAAAATAGGAACCCACTGAGACGTTCGTCAATTTAGTGAAATGATCATAATTCATCCACAACTCCCTCGTCAAGCTGTATCCCGGACTAGTTTCAATCGCAACTCCGTCTGCCGCTTCAAAGTGGTATTCTGTGGGAGGCTTAACTCCTGGAAATGGCCGACGGGTGGATCTCGCCTCGCCGAAATTAATCCGTCTCCGGATTCAATAGTGACGTTAATGTATTAATGTCGTTCGAACCAAACCGCAATTTTCTTCATCGGGATTAGTATTAATGATACTGGATTATTAATTTTGAATTGCAGATCAATGATATATATTTTCAATATAGTCTTGTTACCTTTGTAACGTTGATTTAAATATTTAGCTTTTCATAACAGTGATAGAACCTCCTCAATCCCTCCTCTTCACATCACACAGACACCATCACATCTAGTTCATGAATACAATTTCTCCAATAACTCTAATCTTTAATCTCCTATTTCAAATCCTTCAATACTTTTTTCGCGCAAAAAGGTAGCCTATGTTTATCCTCAAGTTTTATTTTACCTCTGTACTAAGTTTCACCAAGTTCGGTTTAGTAATTTTGGCGTTAAAAGGTAACACAGACCGATAGAAAAACAGACACAAGTATTTTCGCATTTTTAATATTACTAGCTTCCGCCCGCGACTTCGTTTCTGTCCATACATGATTTTTGCGAAACTTTAACCATTTACGCAGCGCACGCAGCGGAAGCTCTGAATAGGATAAAAATTATCCGATTTTGAAAAAAATTTCATTGGTGCTCCGCTTCTCCGCTCCTATTGGTCTTAGCGTGATGATATGTATACATATAGCCTATAGCCTTCCTTGATAAAAATACTATCTAACACTGAAAGATTTTTTCAAATCTGATCAGTAATTCCTGAGATTAGCGCGTTGAAGCAAACATATTAGTATAGATTAAGGATTAGAGGAGTAGAGAGAAAAGTATGTTACGTCGAACCTCTACTTGAAACTCTTATTTTATGAGAAACTGTAACGTACCTACCAACTTATAATTTTGTTAATTAAGCGATAAAGTGAACACCAATTATAATACTAAAATTTAATTAATGAAGAAGTGTTTTGAACTCTACGAATTTATACATATACATAATTTCGCTTTCGCATCAAACGAGCGTTAGGTGCTATCTAAAGTGCAATTCAAGTGTAAGACGATTACGAATGCTTCCAGCGTGAAATATGTATGTACGAAATCCAAGATCTTATCAAATGTAACAAGGGATTTAATATTAGTTAGACGATAGTATTTATTGTCCAATTAACAAGTTCATGAACTAAAGGGTCATTGAACTACGTAGGAATGTGTTTCATACATACTACATTTATAAACGCAATATTAAAATATCTATCTTTAGACCTACCTTTTAAGCTCAACTGTAGATTATAGGAAACAGAGGGCCAATACCTGTTACAATGGATATTTTATTAATGACTTATCCAAGAAAATACTGATTATATTTTTATACCTTAAACGCCATCATTACTCAGTTTATAAGAGGAACTTTGTGCCAATATCCCATGGTTGATATTTATGTAAAAATTTCAAAAGCTTAAAAGGTTCGCATATAACGATATTATACAAACTAAAAAAATATCTAGAAAACCTAATGTAGATCCATTGCCTACTTTATTGGGCGCGTCAGTTATTTATTATCGATTCGATTTCCACGAAAGGAGTGTTCTATGGCGTGTTCCCCTTTCGCCTTTCATTCGGGCCGGAAGGAAGGGCGTTCTTCCTTTGATAAAGTGAAAAATAGCACCTTCTGAATATAACTTGCTTACCTTCAGAGGTCGGTGCTAAAGGCGCGAAGTTTTGAAAAGCTTTTTCAGTTTCCCTCGCTAGCGAATTTTATCTATGCATCATAGACCGTAAACGCCGCAGTCCCAAACAGTTTGAAAGCTCAGAATTTCCGAGTAAATATTTAGGTTAGCATTTTGTGGTTACACTTACAAAAACTGAATGATCGATGAAAGAATTATTTTCAAACAAACTAAAGTAGCTCATGTCCATAGCCTTGGATGAAGAATTGCTAGAAAGTGTTTTCAAATATATCATGAACATCAATGATCCAAGATTTAGATAAATAGAGAAAAAAAGATACATCGTTGACGTAATGCTCAGTAATGACACCAACGACTCCATTATCAAACCTACCTGTTGTCGGAGGAGTGAAAGAAGAATATGAACGAGAACGAATGGAATATGAAGAGAAACAGAAGAGGAAAACGCAAGTGTTACAAACCTGTCTAATTATGAAACACGAGTAACGTAACTAGCGACTTACTTTTACAGTATCATAATAGCATTAAGATTAACTTCAAAACTCACGCTCGCTTCACGAAAGTTGTATTCACAAGCGAGCGAGTTTAGTTCACGATGGAACACGGTGAGAACGCACCTTAACAGAAACCATTAGCAAGGAGCAAACTTAACCGTCCGTAGACTATAGGAGTCGGATATTTCCCTCAAGGGACGTAATAGCGCCGGACTGGCGACGGAAGTTTGTCTGCACTGAATTTATGTTTTTTCTCAACTCTACGCTTTATATACACGTACATTGAATAAATGTACACCTTAATGTACCCAATAATATGGGTAATTGTATAATTGTAAATGGACAATATTTTAATTTCAAATTAGGTGGCATGAAATCTGGATTGGTCAATCTATACAGAAACGCTACCATAAAAGAAGTTTTTGAACATAATGAGTATTTCATGACGATATTTGAAAATTACAAATCTAGTTTACGTTATGCGGTTACATCATATTATGTATATCTCTGCCTAGTTTTCTAGTGTCCTAATAAAATTTAAGACAACGAAATCAACTATAGATAACTCATTTGTATGATTGGTTACGCGCAAATGTTGGTCCTGTTCGACGAAATTTGACTTGGTCTGTGGAAAGTCTTCTAACTGAACTAAAGCGCGTTAACATTGTATCTTCTAATACTTGCACAAACAAAATCAACAGTAAAAGTAAAGTAACGCAGTGACAATTTGTTTACCTGTTGAGAAACCTTGTGCTAGTTCAGCAGCGCGCCTCGTCATCCAGAACACTCGAGTATGGGCCGCGCTAACAATGCGCCCTGTGACCCGACGCTTTGTCGCGTATGCTACTCTTGCATGCCTTGTGTTAATAAACTGCGCCGTCAGTCGGTGCCTACTAACGAGTTATTCTGAGAGCCGCTAATGGTTACTTAAAACATTCCTTTCGCTTTCCTTAATATGTACAACGGAGTCTTAGGAGTGACGTAGGTTAAAAATCGAAAGAATTCTTCCTGTTTTTCCGAAACGAAGCAAGTGCTAGTTCATCTTGTCTTAGCCATCTGGTTTAATTACATACGTAGAAGTATTTTAAAACATGTGTCTTTAAATATGACTATGATACCAAATTATGACAGTGGTACCACTGCAGTGAGGAACCGCCGTCAGATCACAGGGAGGACATTGTTAGCGCGGCTTGAGCTTAAATCCTTTGTGACGTTGATGAGCGCAGTCATTAAAATAGTTGAATGTTAACTACGACTAGACACAGTGACTTCATACACGGTCATCCGTGTATGCATTGCTGTACTTAATACTTTTGTGAATGCGAAAGTAACTCTGTCTATTAGGCTTTCACGCCTAAACCAATGAACCGATTTTGATGATAATTGGTACAGAGATACACGAGCACTAGAGAGAGAACAAACGTCATATTTTACCTTGAAAGTAAGCCTTTTAGGGGTTGAAATATGAGATAAAAGTTTGTATGGGAGTATGTCATTGTCAACGTTACGAAACTTCGGACACGGCTGCGCAACCACAAACACATTTCCCACGGTGCGGCGTCCTGCGTAAACTGACATGGGAACTGATTCGGAAGCCCTTATAGCTCAATGGACATTACATGGACGACTGATTGCAAACTCAAGAGTTAATGAGCACAGTATAAGTTCATCCTTATTCAGTCTTAATTAATCGTATCGTACGAATGACGAGAACCAATCGTCATAATTACTTTGCTAATAGGAAATTTCTCGAACACTTCCAGCACGCTGAGATATCCCTTCGTTTCCCATTAAAGCATTTAGCAATCTGCACAGAAATCTAGTGAAATCAAAGACTCCTTAATTACGAGGAGAGTGATTTGTACAGCGAACTTTGCTTGAAAATTTCATCAAAAGTAAGTCACAAATATTGCCGTATAAAAAAAACTCAGCCAAGTGCGAATAGTAGCCAAATGTGACGTTCTCTTACAATCTTTATTCTATAAAGCATGTAACTTGTATGAGTACCGCCTTTTTACTTGATAATTAATCTTATGACAGATATAATAAGACAAAATATCTATCAGTTCCAATATTTGGCCATGGATAATGGCTCGAATGGATACCATATTTATTTTAAGTTTATGTTTTTTCTATGTCTGCAAAGAATTCAAGTATCTAGTTACTTTTTAGTAGCAGCTACTATGAGTATCTCATAACATAGATCCCTATCACAGACAAAGTCCCATTAACAGGCATAAATTCCCTTGCAGAACCCTAAAAATCTTTAACGAAGACTAGAAGCGACACGTAATAAACGTAGTAGTGTGTAATAGTCAAAGTGGTCGTAGGTTGTATTCAGGTGAGGCAGCCCGGGGCGACAGAGCAGGTCAGAGGGCGGGGCGCGCTTTCAACGCCCGCACTCGACTAGTTGTATGACGTTGATGAGCGAAGTCATTAAAACAGCTGAAAGAAAATTGTCATCATTTTACTACATGGGATATGTTATACTCCCTTGCTAATTTTCGTATGATATTCTTGCTTGTAGCAATGTTTATTTACGATTTTCATAATGCTACCTACACTAATATTATAAAGAGGAAAGATTTTATTGTTTATTAAAATTGAATAGGTTCTGAAACTACTGGACCGATTAAAAAAAATTACCGTTAGAATTCTACATTATCCCTGATGAACATAGACTATATTTAGTACGAGAAAAATAGGGATCCACTGAAATTTCCATGAAAATTTCAAAAATGTAACCCAACGTGTGAAAAAAGTACCAAAAAAAGCCTTATATCGCGTACGCTGCGAAAACTATTAACAATAGAGCAAAGTGATGTGATACAATTTTATAAAGGACATCTACATATATGACAGGCCGGGGAATAA
>DWJZ01003700.1:0-16550 GCA_018249125.1 Asbolis capucinus
TGACCTGGGTGGGAATCGAACCCACGACCTCTGGTGTAGTAGTCAGGTTCACTAACCACTAGACCAACCAGCCTGTCTGAAATGAAGAATATAGAAATCCTCCAGGAAACCTGGGTCTTCAGTGTTACTCTGCAACGTGTGTATCAGGTCCGACTTCCTCTTTAACCCATTCCAGCAGTCTCGACAGAGCAATGACAGTATAGTATGTGATGTATGAAGAATGGCAACAGTGATGTTGTGATAGGTAAGTGTGATGGGAGCTGCAACGCCACCCCGCTTCTGTGCCTATCTTGTTTACATACTTCTCGCGAACGACATTTGCATAGACGTCTTGCACAGTGTTCTGTATAGCGAACATGCGGCCAAGTAATTATTATTTAAAAGTCGAGTTTCTTTTTATCATCGATTTCTGTGTATTGAATTTATATCCTGATTTTGTTTTTTGAATTTATTGATAAACATTGTTATTTAATTGAGTAAACGCCAGAAGGAGTAGACTCATTTGGTAGAAGGTCACTGTCATCTAAAGAACAATAATTCTGATACATTGCCATTTAGAAAAGAAGTGAAGAAGAAGAAAAGAAGTCGATACTAGTTTTAACTCCATTTTCGAAAACACATTTATGAAGAAAGCTCCGCGACATACAATTGAAAATGGGTTTCAAAAGATGGAAATAAATTAGCACGAAAGCAGGAAAATGCATTCGCGAAAGATGCAAATGGCTTAAAGTATTAGGTATATTATTAAGTTTGTAAGTACAACATTTAGGTAAATTTTACGAATTAAAATAATTTTACAGATTTTCATGATAAATACACGCGTGGTACCAATTTTGATAAAAAGTAACCTATGTCACTTTCTAGACCATCAAAGCATATCCATATAAAAAAGCCACGTTAATCCGTTGCTGCGTTTGGATGTAAAAGACGGACAAATATACAAAATCATATACTTTCTCGTTTATTATACTCGTATTAGTATGAATCCTGCACGCTTCATTAAAAGTTATGTGCATTGGAACCAATTTATCTATTGCTTGAGTGAAGGAAAACATTGACGAAAGCTGCATTCTTAGGATTCTTTGATGAAATGTCCATAAAACTTATGATCGTCTTCGTATGGGATATATCCGTCACATTGTGAGAGGAGATCTGAGCCTAGTATTGGGATAGTTGCTGGGTTTCAATGGTGATGAATATGTTGAATGTCTTAAAGTTCCTACGTTCCTAACATTACTAAATTTGTAAAGAATATTGTATGGAGACTATTAGTACTTACAATAATGTACTTGGCTTTATGTAACATAATAACATGCATATAAGTACATGTTATCTACAGGTATTTCTGACATTTTTTCTACTTTCAGAACAGTGTGCGGCGGTAGACCCGCCCCAACAGGTTCGACACTTCGACGAGACATCACCATCATCTGTTAAAGCTATGTTCACACTTGAAGGATTTATTGAGGCCTACAGTTAACACAGCCGATCAACCATATTAGTCTAACAGAAAGCTCTAAATCTACAGTAAGGTACGTTAATGAGATCAGTTTAAAACAAAAAAAAAGGAAAAGTAATAAGTTATTAATATCTAATTAGTGACGTCTGTAATAGTCACGTCCTGCAAAGCTATTGAATTTCATCTATTGTAGATAATTTATTGAATTACAGATGAAGTTCGACATAGTATAAGACAATTCACTCTTTTATGCTCTGTAACTAGTACTCACGATATATGTTTTTTTTGCGCCTATGTGTATACGTGTACGCTATGTATATACGTGAGTACCCGGATAAACATATATCGTGATTACCCGTAACGCAGATATAATGTAAATAGTCCGCGATGGTTCGAGTTTAAAATCATATAAATTCACTCTTTGTTTCATACTCTTCTTGTTCCACTCGCTTCTCACATTCTCTTCTTTTTCCCCCCGTCTTTTATTTATCTTGCTTTGCATTTCTTTCTTATTCTAATTTTGATTGGAGTGTGTTGTCCCTTGTTTTTCTTCGACGCTTTAAGAACAACTATTAATTTAATTTTGGCCTGCAACTTGTTAATATATTACATAAATAAATAAGAAAAAATGTTCTGCGTTTTCTGTCGAGTATGGAAAACAAAACAGGTTGAATAAATCCTTAGAATAATATAAATTTAAATAGCTAATCAGTCGACGCAGTACCCAAGACCTGATCTCGATATAAAACCATTCGAGAATAGTCCCAGACCAGTTGTTACTTCACATAATTCCAATATCCTTCGTTCTTTTTATAAGTGGTGTATGGTTGTGTGACCAATTTAAGAGTATTTTAATTATTAAATATGGTGAGTTTTTAATTTTTTCTCTTATATATTCCCATATATACAGCTCTCAAATATACAGCTATTCGGTAAGGGAAAACTGCGGAACCCTGCACTCCTGAACGTTGTGCGAAAATCCTCGAAAGTGAAATGTAGTCCGCGTTTTTCCACCGTGTTAGACTATGACCTAGACTCCTCACATTGTGAGATATTTGAGTCCAATTGTGGAACAATTATGGGTTCGTTGCAAATACAATTTGTCGGAACATAGGTAACTATGTTTGTATACTGAATTATATAAACTTATAAAAAAGATATGCTTTAGTTAATACCCATAAATTTGATACTCAACAGAAAACTGTAAAAGTAAGAAAAAGTAATTTTCGAATATGACATACATACGGAATTTCAGGTTTAATTCCTGGTCAGAGGCTAATAAATGAAAAATTTAATAAATTATTCCTTTTTGGTTTGTTGTACTATTTTCGAGTAGTTAAGTCCAGATGATATTTATTACACAAACTTTTTTTCTAAGTAATATGTATAACAAGTTTTATAAAGTTAGTATATTTATATAATCTGAATGAAGAAACGATTTATATTATTCTAATGAAAAGTAATAAAATAAAAATGTCGTAAATAATAAAGATGATAATTTATATCAATTCCAGACTACGTACACGGATAAGGGTAATATGCCAGAGAGTGGACGTTTTCTGGCATTCGACCACCTCACATTCTGGGTTTCCAATGCAAAACAGGTATGTACTGGAATTAAACCAGATAAAACCAATTAATCTTTCCAGCGTTCTCTACAACGAACTTAAAGGAGTACTGTAATTCAAGAAATGTACCTAAATTAATATGTAAGAGTTTATGTTAAATGGCATCACCGATGCGGCTCACTGTTCTTCAGCTTTTGGCACAAAATTGTATTTTATTTTACAATTTGTTCACTGTGGTAAGTACTAATTTAGTTACCTATCAAAATAGAGATTAATTTGCATATGTAAATATGAAAATTATTTATTTTTTCATCAGCTACTAAATGCTTTTTATTATGCAGATTGACGAATATATTGTTTTGATATTGTTGAAAGGAAGTTTACCGAATAAACAGGTTTTAAATTTACATAATATTATTTGCACCATAATATTTTTTTGGTAAAACTGCTACGTTTTCTGCATAACCGCCAATCATCATGGAATTGTTTATGAGCAAAAACATGACATACCAACATTGACATAGTAATAAACTTGTTTTAGGCGGCTAGTTACTATGTGTCAAGATTTGGATTCGAACAGCTGGCGTACAAAGGTCTGGAGACGGGCAGTAGAAAAATATCTTCTCATGCTGTCAGGATGAACAAGGTATGGTTTATAGTTAGATAAAGGTACGATAAGATACATTCATGTTGTTTCTCAATTTGTCCCACTCATGGGCGTGGGGTGAGCGTGTAGGTGGAGGAAAAGAATCCTCCTGAAATACAAGCTACCGAAAAAATATAAATTTTAATAGTATTATGCATTACATTCAGATAAATACTTTTAGCAATTCCACCAAAAAAGTTATTGAGTAGAACTATTTATGCTATGGCACCAGCAACATGTAGAGTCCCAGAGTTCTTTAAAACTTTAGAAGACATTAACAACATTTATAATTTTTATTTGATAAGGATATCTATAAAGATAGAATATATTCTAAGATATACCTTTAATAAACTCGTATATTCATATATCCTCATAAATACATATAACAATGGACCTAGCAGTGTTACATCCATGTTTATAAACATTTTACAGAGTCAGTTAGTCGAGTCAGTTAGTTACTTATACATAGTAATTGTCATTAGCGTCATGACAAACAAAATCAAGTTTTCTCGACAATACTTGCCTTGATAACAAGATCTTAGTATGTTAATTAAGTTATAAACATTATTAAACTTTTAAAGGTCATAATATTGTTAGGTAGCAATCAGGTGATGGATAATAATATTGAATACTCAATAATATTACTTGTGATTACTTTCGACCCATTAATGTGGAGTCTTCTCGTAATTGAGCATGCTTAAAGAAAATTCCACTACGCTGCTTCAGTACGTTTGGTGGAGGGGTTAGTGGGTAACAGGTCAGAAGCTATTAGGCCAGCCGAAGGCATCTGGCACGACTTATCGATTGTTATGAAATGAAAAGCATTTATTTCGTATTAGGAACCAATAGAACACTTAACGAATTTCAAAATATAACGATAAAAAGTCCCTAGATCAACTATAAAATTATTAACAAAATATATATAAAGATCTGTGATAAAGCCTTGTCATTCGTTTTAAAGACCTTGAAATAAGGAGACCTAAACTATTACTAAACTAAGGAGTTGATTTATGGATAGGGGGCGCCCACAGGTGAAAATTACTTTCGTCAACTAATTTTAATGCGGCACTGCTCCCCAACAGATCGTATTCGTCTTCCAAGCCCAGTACGAGCCAGTAGAGACAGAGATAGCCAACGAAGTGGCCTGCCATGGAGACTTTGTGAAGGACGTGGCCTTTCAAGTGGAAAACTTGGACTACATCTTGCAGTATGCTAAGCAGCAAGGCGCTGTGGTCGTGAGGGATCTATGGGAGGAGAGAGACGAGCACGGCGTTGTTAGAATGGCTACTGTGAAAACGGTCAATATGATTATTTAATTTAAATCTTATAAATGCGAAAGTAAGTATATCGATAACGCAATCACGCCAAAATTAATGAATCTTTTTAAAATTAGGGACAGAGATAGTCAAGAACTAACTACCTAAATAGAAGGCATACTCGGATAAAAATAGGGCTTAAGATTCGACTTGGCTGTGTTTTATACAAACCAAATATATCGACATTATAGTATAAACTCTGGTATAAGTCCGGTATGAAAGTACACTAAACTTATAATATAAATGTTACGCTTGAATTACATCCCACTCGGGATGTACTTTATTATTCACTCGAACACGGAACTTGTGACCCATATATGTATGTATATTCTTTCGTCAGTGAAGTCGAGAACGCTATAACCGATTCGATAAATTTGTGTTTTAATGGGACTGTTATTAATTGATAGGTATAACTGATTCCTTTGAACAGTTCAATTTGACCATTTATGAAACCTCTGTTCACGAAAAACTTAAAATAAATAAAATATTCAAGTTGTTTTCTTAATCCCTCTTCTTTTTCAGTACGGAGACAACACTCACACTCTAATAGACAGATCGAACTACAGAGGCCCCTTCTTGCCAGGATACCAGTTGCTGAATAATGATCCAATCAACAAATTCTTGTAAGTTTATTAAGTAACATTTGTTCAGATTGTACGAACTTTTTGCCCTGCGGGACAAGGCGCCCTCATAAATAAAGAGGTTTGGAGCAAACTCCACTATGTTTCGCTGCCTTCCCTGTCCATTAGTAACTTATGGGAGTGGTTTAGAAACCGGTCGCATCGACAGAAAATTAGGAACACGAGGATATGATGGTTTTTTATCTCATGATGCTACTTTACAGAAATAAATTGGATATTTTGCAGAAGAAACTATTAATGTAAAAATAAAATTTTAGTAGTTGATAGAAATGATGTTAGATAGTCCGGGGAGGGTCACGAGACCATATTCTTCACTGGAACTAAACATGTGTTGGTTTTTACTGTAAATTTTTTGAACATCATTGGAACTAGGGTTGTCAACCGTACTATATTATATAGTATTTTATTGTATTTCGGGATTCCATACTGTTCAAATTCATCTTTATATTTTGCAACACTAAAATTAATAAAAAAACATCCTACAATTTTTTAACGCGCCTTTCGCTCAACAGCCATAATGTGCGGGTGCGTGAAATAAAAAAAATATATTTTAAAAAATCAAATGAGTTAAAAATTTAACTATTTTTTATTCTCTCCATAAAATACTATATTTTTGAAAATGTACTATAATTTTATGTTCTTTCTTTAAAAAAATACTATATGCAAATAAAAAAAAGTTGGCAACCCTATTTGGAACTCGTAACTGTCCCAATGTTGCAACTCATACTGGGCTCTGGTAGTTTCAAAATGTAAGGGGTCCACGTCAGCCTTTGTGAATTGATATTTAACATAATATTTACAAAACTACATTTCGCACAGGCCCAAGGTGGAAATCAACTTTATAGACCACGTGGTTGGCAACCAACCCGACAATGGCATGGAGCAAGCTGCCTCCTGGTACGAACGTTGTCTGCAGTTCCACAGGTAATGCTGTTGTAGTCTCATTTTTCTGCTAAGGTAAGATATTAAAATAATTCATTTGTCCGAGTTACGGGTTTTCTTTGTCTCTATCAGAGAAACAAGAAGATCTATCTCCGTATTCATGCTATCGCCGTATTCATCACTTTTTTTCATCAGCAATACTAAAAATACTTTTTTTTATAATTTATTTAGCCAAACCTCATTTTTAATTACGGAAAATCCCATAGTATTTACCAGATCATAACATTAATTATGAGATCCGTTTCGACACGAATGGTAAAAATATTATGAAAAATAGACACCCATATTTTCTAAATATTTCTCTTCGTATGATATCGATAGAAAATGCAACAGATGGTCAAGATACTGAAGAACACACAATATGAAAAATCAACAGTCCCCTTGCCTCCACAGTTAATAATAAAAATACTAACTCCGTCAGATTCTGGTCCGTAGACGACAAGCAAGTGTGCACAGAGTACTCAGCACTCCGTTCAGTGGTGATGGCCAATTGGGAGGAGACGGTCAAGATGCCGATTAACGAGCCCGCGGCTGGTAAACGGAAGAGTCAGATCCAGGAGTACGTGGAGTACCATGGCGGGGCGGGAGTCCAGCATATCGCTATTAATACTGAAGATATCATTACTGCTGTAAGTATAGTATGACGTGAAAATGGTATAACCACCAGTAACAGGCAACTTGTGAAGCATTCATAGCGGCATGTTTGAATCGTGAATGTTCGGAAATGTTAAGGAACAACGGACACGACCGTGTCCGTGTCGACCGACAGGAAGATAGTACTCACTAGTGACATAAAATGTATGAGCGCTTCCGTGGAGGGCATGTTAAGTCGTCGGTTTGTTGCCGTTAGCAAGATTAAGTGACGGAGGAATATGGGCGGCATAAACTCTTCTAGACACATGGATCATAATGCCCTAAGTTCTCAAAGGTGTGAGAAGTACACCGCATTTGGCCAAAGTGGTAGATATATCCTTAGCCTATTTCTCAGATTTTGAGAGACCCCGAGCCCATAAGTGGGACAGTTATGGGTTGGAATGATGAATGGCTGAAGACATTCTTTGCCAGCCATCTTTTGAAGGAAAAATAAAGACCTATATTTAGATAGCTCATTGATACTTACATATAAGAATACACTTTCCATTACTTCCCAGATCGAAAACCTGCGCGCCCGCGGCGTGGAATTCCTCACAATTCCCTCCAAGTACTACACGATCATACGAGAACGCCTACGTCACAGCAAAGTGCGTGTAGCCGAGAGCATCGACGCGCTAGAACGTCTTAATATCCTCATTGACTACGACGATGACGGGTACCTGCTGCAGATCTTCACAAAGAACACTCAAGACAGGCCCACGCTGTTCTTGGAGGTCATTCAGAGAAGGAACCATAATGTAAGGACCTTATATTATATACCCTTATAACCTTACATATCCGTCTACACGGATAAGTTCCAAATATATACAATTTTATACCGTTTATTGAAACTTTGAAATCGATTCCACTTTCAGTATTTATTGTGAATAAAACTAATCATTATACAACAATATATGCTTTCTTTTATGCTTTATCTGTCACATGTCAACGTGACAGACGGAGATATAATAATTTTTTAACCTTTTTTTCGGTTTTGTGTTTGATTAAAAAAATATAGACAAGTAGGGTTTTTTTTTCGCAAATGTGACTAAAACTGTCGTACGACACACGTGTACGTAGATCACTTCACAATGTATTTTTGTGTAAAAATCAATATTGAGCTATATAATCTTAATGAGCCCAAAATTTTGCATCAGATAAAATCATTATGCAATCATTTTTAAATCTTCACATATTAGTCAAACTCTTATAAATTATTTCATTACAAAGTAAATGAGTACAAAGTTAACTAAATATTCTATTTTCAGGGATTCGGAGCTGGAAATTTCAAAACTCTATTCGAGTCTATAGAATTGGAACAAGAAAAGCGCGGGAACTTATAAATACTCACCACAGGTAATAAAATCTTCCACATGTTATAAAAAATTTACAAATTATTGTTAAATAAAATCACAGTAAAAAGTGTAAGTATAATTATTGTTTTATTGAATAAACGCCCGTGACGTCACCAATACATCGTCATTAAATTTTCATAACACCGATTAGATCTTGATACGAGAGCAAAACGTATTTACAAAACATAGATAACACAACACCAAGTCACAGATAAAACATTTCTTATGTTATAGACAAAACATTTTTTCAATTTTATCTGTGGTTTGGTGAAAAATGCAAGTTAATGCAAAATTTACGTTAAAACGTATAAACACGGGTGCCTTTATAAAGACGCGTTTTACGAACTTTTGAAGTCATATTAAAGGGACTTAAGTAAAACAGCGTATCTATAAACGTACCCAAAAACAGCACCAAAACTTTAAATCACGAAACCAATTCGACATAAATAATAAAATTTTATGCAAATAATAATTACACGCATAATTTAAATATAACACTATTATTATAATAATTAATAATTTGTCTAAAATCACCTATTATTGACGCCGATAGATTTCTAGTTGGACAACTCAAAAGACAAATGAAGATTTATTAAATGCATAAATTGTACAATAATTCATAATTTCGCAGTTTACCTACATCTAAATACAATTAAAATAGATAATAATTATTAAATAAACAAAAGGAACTAAAACTCTCCAAAACGGACCATTTTGATATTTACGAGTATGTATGAAAGTTTATTCGCCTTGATAAAACCTTAATGTTCTATAATTTTAACTAAATATTCTACTAGACCCCAAACCTAGATACAAATGTTTATGTCGAAAGATTAGACCAATCGATCTTATATTAAACACCGTGCGCAATGTTCCACAGTTCAGATTTATATTTGTAGTAGAATATATTACATTAGGTATCTATCAGGCTAAATATGAGACAGGCTTTCCATATAAAATTCAAATGTGAAGAATTAGAATTAGAAAAAATTTATAACATAAAAAAATAATCAAGTAGTAATTAGTTTATTTTCTAGCTAAAAAAAGAATACATTTACTGACGTCACAAATCATGTCCATAGAATATTTAAAATATGACCTTTACATTCCATGACATCTGACAACTGAACTTCGATACGTCCGCGTCAACATGGCGGCCGCTAGAACAACGGGAGTCAGAATCAACTTTACCACTAGACAGCATTTTTTTTCTTCCACAACTTCCATTATAATACAGAAAAAGAAACAATGAATCTAATAATCAATTGCAAAACAAAGAAGGTATATTTATTCACATTCTATTTGATATAAAATAAAACAAAACAGACCAAAGTTGCCTGTACACATAATGACGTCATAAGAAAAAGACAAATGGAATGTAAAAAAAAAAATATGACAAAGGATTCCATATTAAACGTCCACACTAGAAATCTATAACATATCGCCCGGATAAATACTTGTTAATTCATATTATTCCGTGTCACCTATTACAATTCTACTTATACATTTAGATGTACTGTTTTTCAAAAACTACATTTATACAGTGTTCAATTTCGTTATATATTAACAACGTGTTTGTCAGTCTGTAGACCTTCATTTCATTAGTAGAGAATTTTCTGAATATGCTTCTTTATGTACCTACCTATTCTCATCATCATCACCATATTATCCATCATTGTATTTTATGATCATTATAGTTGTTCATCACCACCAATCTGCACTTGGCCAGCGTGGCGGACTATGGCCTGAGCCCCTCATATTGTGAGTGAAGTCCGAGTCCAGTAGGTGGAGAGTTAAGAGTTGCAATGTTAGTTATTCAAAGTAGCGAGTATCAGATAGGTAAATACCTAAAATAAATTGACAATGGTGAACATGATGATAGTGGTTATAGCGATAGGAGTGATGATAATAATAATGATGATGACGATGATAATAACAATGATGATGACGATCATAATAATAATGATGATAACGATGTTGATGATGCTAGTAATATGTGACTGACGTCAAAGTTATTATTGATTTTTAATGATTACCTGGAGGTCGATATACTATTATAGGATTTTATTGAAGTTACAAGTGTTCAACAATTAAAACCAGTGTCAGTAATTCATTCATAGTAATTTCATGATGGGAAACGTCAGGCCTCTAAGACAAATTTCTCTCTCTATCAAAAAAAGAGATTTTTTAACGGAGCAGAGCTATTTCCACGTAGTTATGACGTCACTGGGATACATCAGACTGACACACAAATTGTTATTACATACGAGTTCAATTATAGTATATTGTGATATCTTTATATTACTGACAAATTGTAGCTGTGTATGCTAAGCGTTAGTATTGTCTAATATATTCAAAGTTTTCATACATTTCTGATATTATTTAAAAACTGGAATGAATAATTTACTGTGAGAGAAATTAACGGCAACATAGCCTACCATCGCGACCTATTTTTGAGAAACTTTTTACACATCGACTTTATATTAAACCTGCACGATGTACTAGTTATGAATTATGATGGAATTCTGAATCGACCAATCACGGCGCTTTATTTTAACACCCCCCTCTACTACCTCAGCGTTTTGACTGAATTAAATAGTACAATATATTAGATACTGCGTTCAGTAGGCTATGTTTTCGTTAACAAAAAGGTCAATTTTTAACTAAACTATGCGGGTATTTAAACAAAAAATTAAATTGAGCATGACGGAAAATTATCGGATATGAGGGTAGAACATTAATTATGATTTAGTAGTTTAAATTGAATTAAAAAAAATAATAAATGCAATAAAAGCGAGGAGAAAATGAATGATTTTTAATTAACAAAAAATATTAGTATGAAATGCATTTAAATTGTGTAAATTCCTATAATGTATACAGTTGTTTTGTGCTAATATTCTAGAACATTCTAACAACCAAGTGATTTTTTTTGGTGCTTAAAATAAACAGTTCAAACTTTGTTGCTATGAAGATAGATTACATTTCTTAATCCTTTTCAATCCTTTTAAAAATACATTTTAAAACCACTCACGATTTTTACTGTTACATTACAATAACCAAAAAGTAATACGAGGTTTTGATACAGTTAAAACTGTTCAGTGTCTATAACGACAGTTTAAAATCATAAATCATTCTTTTGATAGTAAAATGTGATTGTTTTGTTTTTTTATTATGGCGATTAAAGGAAATCCGATACCGTGATTCAGGTTGGTTATTGAACCGTTTGACTTCTTCTTTGAAAAAACAATAAACTGTGTACTTTAAGGCTAATAAAACATGCAAGTGTAGCAACTTCTTACATCAGAGCCACAATCGACCCCTCATATTTCCATAAAATTCGAGAAAAGTCAAGAAATTTCGAAACAAACTACAATATTAAAAACACAGTGATACACATCGATTTCATGATTATCAAGAGATATCTTTTTAAACAGTACATAAATTGATTCTAATTCTACTAAATTGTATACTGATCTTTCATGTATTATGTCCGTATTTGGTTAAAACCTCAACAGATACTATAGTTTCGATATTTCATTATTCATTCAGAATAGTCAACAGTTCTGTATAAATAATTTTTTGCTTCATTAATCACTTATATTTTTGAAAGTAATTAACGAAACTAAAAATAGCGGTTACGTGATACCGTTACTCAAATACCGGTATACCCAAATGCTTATGCAATGCTTAGTGCTGAACAAATATCGGTCACATAACACGATTATCAGAAACCGCCATATAAAACGGCAACGCAATTTATTCTGAACAAAAACTGGTATCTAGCACATCGGAAATACAACCCAACAACTTAGACCGGTATAATAGTACCGGTATTCGTAATATTTTTTGGGATACCTGCAAAAGGTTCACGTCCAGTCATCCAAGCGCAGTTCAAACATCGAACCCGAGCACCCCACACCCCGGCGTCCCCTGGCCTACGTGGCGTTGTCCTTGTCGGGCTCCAAATCCCCCGGCTCGACCATCTCGAAGTCCCTGTCAGTCGACGACCGCTGGCTGTTCTCTGACTCGGACTCCGACAGTTTGTCCGCTGGCGTTGCCGAATCTGACGCAGGTCTGGAAAAACCATTACAATGCAGTTTATTCATCAAATCTTTCTTCTTCATTAAATCGAAATTAATTATAAATCGAAATTAATCTAATAGTAAGTATCCGATACAGTTACACTTTAAAAATGCATTTTTTCTTCCAGTCAGTTTTTAGCTAAATTAGTGCGATCAAGTCGTGGTCCACCACTAATTTATATAATGTAAAAAATATAACAAAAATAGTGGAACTCTGGTAACGTCGTCGGTACAAGTTGTTATCGTTAGCCAGCAATCGTAAAGTCGGAGGCCTTGGGGCGCAGTATAAACTTCTGACAGAAGGATTGGCCAATAACCCCTCCTCCACCGATCCCCATTGGAGCAGTGTGGTGGAGTATGTGTATGGGCCATTAATATGTTTCAAGCATACGGCATACTCACTTAGCCTCCTCAGGTGGAGTTTGGTCCCCGGGAGCGGCGGCCGAGACTGGCGGGGGCGCAGTCTCTACGAGTGGAACCTTCTCTTCCGTCTCGTCGTCGGACTGCTTGTCTTTCTTGCGCTTCTTCTTGCTCTTGGAGGCCTTGTCGCTATCAGAGCCTGGCCCGCGGTATTCGTACTGTAATGACAAAGATTACATACACAATATTCATACATTCTTATTAACATACATTAAAATTGTTTACTGATTAAAAATCCATAATCAATCCCGCGTTATTGCCTAAAGTCATCGGCTTTGCTAAAATATTACAGTATTGCTTTGCCTCAGTAATCTAGAATACGCCAGTAAAAAAAAAGCCGGAGGAAAAAACTCCGGGTACTATTTTTTTTAAAAAGAGGTATTAAATATGAATTGATTTTATGATAATCAGCCAAGAAGCCTAAGTTTTTTATTATTTACATGCATTTTGGTTATCTTTATATTATTATAGGCTGTGTCATTAGAAAGAAAGAAATAATTTATTTAACAAAACTTTCATAATCTTGTACACTAATATTATAAACTATAAGATTACGATTATTGTAATATATAGAAATTACGCTAATCGTGAGTACCTGTAACAATCTATAAACTTTGTTTTGAAACTATGAACCTAAAACGAAATTACCCTCGTAACAATTAATTTCTATACTCAATACATAAGTTTTTATGTTTTTTTTTCGTATCAATTCCCTATCCCCAAAGCACGCCTACCTTATACAAGGGCCAGAAGGAGGCGAAGAAGCCAACATCCTCGGTGAGGTTGGGCAGCAGCCACAGATGGTGTCTACTGAGCGTGAGCGCCCACACCGCGCAGAACACCACCACTCGCAGCACAGCCAGCGCTATTATCAGCACCAAGAACGCGGCCGCTGCGATGCTCAAATAATACACGCCTTTCCTGAAATGGAAAATACATAATAGTCATACAAATTATCTTTTATAGATAGATCCTACTAATATTGTATGTATTGTATATAGATTAATAAATATTTAAAAAAATTAAAATTTTGATGCAGGGAGGCTTTGTTATTGATATAGAGACCAAAACACTTTTTGGATTTATTGCCTGCCTGTCTATCTGTCTGCTCGAGCTTGACGCAAAAATCACTGGACACATTTAGATAAAACTTGGCATAAATCAAGTTTACGACCCGAGAATGTTTATAGGATAGGTTTTATCCCAGGAAATGTACTTGTTCCTGCAGGATAGCAGATAAAAATTAGTATGGCAACTCCGAAAACAATGGACCAATTTAGATGAAATTTAGCAAGTTTGTAGCTTTTGTAAGGACAATGGATATAGGATACTTTTTATACCATAAAAGTGCTTTGCTCCCGTGGGATAATAGGTTAAAATTTGTATGGCAAGTTTGAAACTACTGGACCACAATTATAGCAATCCAATCCCACTTTTTTCACCATCCTCACCTAACAGTTGCTGGCCACAGCGGGAACATGCAGACAGTGATAGTCCCCATCACCACCAGCGCCCCACACACCCAGTAATACCAGGGCATAGGGTCGTAGATCCAGACATAGGCATCCGGTGTATCGAGGAACACTTGCTCCATGTGCATCTCTAGACGGATCTTACGTTTCTTCTTCTCTTTCTCCTTCTCTTTGCCGTCTTTTGTCTCCTGCAATAATAAATAATAGTCCATACCAATATTATAAATGTTAAATTGTGTGTTTGTTTCTCCTTCACGTCTAGTCGGAGCGACGGATTGACATTTTTTATATTAAGGTAGTAGATAGTTTAGAGACAGACATAGGCTACTTTTTATCAACATTGGTACCCACACACGGGCAGATCCTAGTTTAATATTAATTAATTTAACCTGACTAACTTGTTAATGGATATTTAAATCACTTATTGAAGAATTTGTGTACAGATTTTGTACTAAGAATTTATTTAGGAAACCAAAAAACAGAGAAGGATTTATAAGCAACCCATTCAACACAAATACAACCCATACATACATACATGGGGTAAAAGAAAAAGAAAAATCTTCATTAACACCCCTAAATCGGAACTGCGTGTGCTTGCAAAGTAAAGTGGGTTTGATTGAGCCAGGTATATGTATGACAGATGAATATTTGTTCTAGGGGTTAATGTTATCTAAGCCAGCCTGCTCACACAATATGCTAGCATGGGGGAGTGTACTACACTTTATTTCTTATAGTATTCTATACACTATTTTCCGCATGCGGATCCGCTCGCGAGGTAGGCAGTTGACAAAAACGTACCATATTTGTTTTTCAGACCATAATCTATGCCAAATTTCATTCGGATCTGTTCAGTCGTATTTGAGTGAAAGAGTAACGAATATCTGGATGGATATTGTGTGTTGATGGATATCCATCCTAATCGCAATTTAGTAAGATAGTTACATACCTTGCCTTCACCGGCACTCGCTTGACTCTTGTCTCCATCCTTCTCATCGCCACTCTTGCTTGTCTTTTCTAGTTCCTTCTTCTTAGATTTACCTTTCAATTCCTGCTCGCTAACTGGTACCTGGAATTCATTGGAATAACATATTTACAAAATTATTGTTGTTAAATACGATATTATTCCTTTTTAAAAGAAAGTTATGATGATAATGACATTTTTTATTTATTCACAATATATTCTTGAGAATATGTATTAATTGAAAATATAATTTTGAATTTTATTTGAATTTCAACATTACAAAAAAATGTATGCGGGAGAGCCGAGGTATATTAGAAGATTGATAAGAGTGAGAAGAGCAAGCGAAGGGGGAAACAAATAAGAGGAGGGGTTTAAGAGCGAGCGAGAGGAGAGAGCCTAGACTAGGAGAAGGGGAAAAGAAGAGAAAAAGGAGACAGAGTAGGGGGAGTGGTAAAAAAAGAGGGAAAGAATTATTTTTTATCATCACCTACCTTTTTGGCTCTGTGGAACAATTTGTGCAGCAACATCTGATGCAGGAAGTCTGTGACTTCGTGTCGTGTGGTGAAGATCGGGTTCTTGCCGGTGGCCCATTTGGAAGTGAGCAGGGCGTCTACTGCTTTCACGCCTGTAACATATTTTGCCATTGATCAAAATAGGAAATAAAAAATTAATTTACTTAGGTAAATTTGCTGATTTGTACTTAGCTACTAAATTATTTTTTTACTACTAAACTTAATTAGTTTTAAGTTTTCGTCATGAAACAAATTCAAAAATTTATTTTTAAATTTTTAATAAAAACAAAACAATTGTGTATAAACGAAAATCATCTTAATAATAAACTTGTATAAGAAAATACCTAGATTATAATATGAATAAAAAAGTGTATAGATTGAATAAAAAATAATTGTTTATGTAATTTTATTCTAGAAGATTCTTATAGCACGGAATTTTATTCCAGAAAAAATTGTAGATATACCATAGAACCATATTAAACACAGATACAATATAGTTAAGAGTGTCATACAGTATCATTTATCTCAATAAGACTACAATAT
>DWJZ01003701.1:0-16550 GCA_018249125.1 Asbolis capucinus
CAGGGCACGCAGGTTATCATCCTTCCGAATCATTTTGACCGTCTCTTGGGTGTCCGTCCCCTGGCGGAAAGTGCGGATCTTAAGGAAGATCTCTGCATTCATATCCGCCAGGAGGTCCAGGGGTGGATACCGCGCCAGGACTGTGGCCGCCTCGTACGAAATCGTCCGGTATCCTCGTGCCACTCTGATCGAAATCGTACGCTGCTCGGCATTCAATTTCGTACATTGGTACCAACCAATGTTGATAATAATCATTTTTATCAGAAACAAAAACCACCTTCAAATGCCTCCAACAAGTAATACAATGAAACTATCATTGTCAATATAGTCGCAACCAATTGAATACGCATTTTTAAAGATAACTTAAAAGCTGCCCGTCAGATGTCGTTAAATAACATGGCAATATGCGGCAAGTACTAGTTTTTGAAAAAAAAAAATCATCAAAATCGGTGAACCCAATATAAAGTTATGAACGTACATTAAGAAAAACAAACAATAACTAATAACTCAAAAACCAACCGTCAGATGTCGCTTGAAACTACAAGACAAGTATTACCTTTGATATCCATATAAAAAGAATTATCAAAATCGATCTACCCAATCAAAAGTTATACGGTAAAAAAGAAAAAGAAACTATGAAAAGAAACATTAACTCCATAACTACTCGTCAGAGATAGCTGATCAAAAGAAAATTTTCAAAATTGATCCACTCAGTAAAAAGTTCTAAGGTAACATACATAAAAAAAAGAAAAAAAAATAAACGAATTAAGTACCACCTCCTTTTTTGAAGTGTGTAAAAAGTGGCCTACGTCACTCTCCAAACCATAAACTACATACATATAAAAAAACACCTCAATTCGTCGCTCTGTTGACAAACATACAAACACAGACTTTCACATTTATAATATAAAATGATTATGGATTATTGGTAATTATCGGCTCGGCTTGTTTACGTTACACACAATCTAACGTCATCCTCAGCTGTACCTTGATTTGTAATGTCGTCCCAGAATATAATCCATAAATCAAAATCTTTAACAGAATAGGAAATAGTACTACATTGACAAGTCACACAACACAGTGAGGCGTAGTCGGGATCATCACACCGGTGCCATCATAAAAGTGTCGAAGTCGACGCAAACGAGAATTTACGAGAAAATCGTGCAAATGAGCCACCGATACCTTAAATTCTCAGTCCCAGACTCCACATAAATGACAAGACTATTGAGAATACATTATCGCTGGGTAGGCTGCTAGTTTTTGGTTACCAAATCTTGGAGAGCTAAAGCTTGAACTAATTCTCTTCATTTTTGAAAGATTACAATTATTACATTACAAGATTTTATTTAACTTGCAGTGTTTGTTTGTATGTTATTATATATATGTATATTTGTTTGTTACGGGTCAAATCTTGCAAGCTTAATTAGACCCACTTCCTGATATTTGGATATTGCTTCAGTTTCTATGACAATGCATTGTCATGACAAGCATGACCTGATACTATGATCAGGATTGGTTTCAAACCAGGGAACTGATTAACGGTTAACAATACGGTATAATATATTATCTCTTTCATCCATATTAGTGCTCTGTAATTAAAGGTCTTGTTTTTAAGTATTTTTAATAAAGCTTGTTATATTATGTATGTACTTGATAGTCCGAATTTTGTATGGAGTATAGAAATAAAATTCAAAATCATTTATTTCATGTAGGTATTCTCAGTACACTTATGTCAGTATTTTTTTAAACGGCAGTACTTTTTGGAAAGGTGCTATAATAAAGAGGAGAATAAACGACGAAAGAACTCCTCTGCAATACGACACAAACGGTTAATGACTCAAAATTTTTCGACTGTGTAGTTCGACTTTGTAGATTATCGACTACATTGTAGTCTTTATTTTTGCTATTTCATCCTTTTTACTATAAATTAAAACTCGGCAAAGGTTACATACACTACTGACCTATCCCAAAAACTACCACCACACCGATTTTGAAATTGCTATTGTTAAAGTTCAAGTAAATGTACCTCGTCAAATAAATGAAGAATCATTAAAAACCAATAACTTATAGACACTTCATATAGAAATTTACCAATTAATATCTACCTTAAAGTTACAATTAAGTTATAATCAAATTTAATACTTATTAATGTACTGTAAAGAATTCTACATCTACCGTGACAGTTTTACCAGTCATTGATACCAATCAACTTTGCTCACCGTCAAAGGCTTCAAGCAGTGTAATTCAATGGATATTATAAGCATAATTGGCCTAAGCTGCAATTTTACCTTCACTTATAAATCTGTTTTTTTCTAGTAGGTATTATGACACAAAACGCCAATCATGTAAGCTGAATAGCTCCATAACGAAGTTGTTATTATTTGTTACTGTCCTTCTCAGATATGGTTATTAACAATATATTGAGTGATTATGCAAGATTATATAAATAACTACATTCTAGACGCGGCTTAGTTCACGTCGCATGTTGATAAAGGCTGTGTTATTAAAAAAAGTATGTGTTATTTCATATTATAATCTACCTCTACGCCAAATTTCATTATCATCAGTTCAATAGTATTAGCGTGAATGAGTAACAAACATCTATACATCCTCCCAAACTCGAAAAAATTTAAAATATGATTTCCATCTAAAAATCAATTTATCAGTCTAGTTCAATAAGCGCCCGAAGGAAACACAAACATCCAAGAATATATACATTAGTAGGACAGTAGAATAGAAAACCTGATGTTTATTATTTTTCATATAAAAGAATTCAAAACGCAAGTCATTCTATACCTTTACAAAATTAAAGTTTTCAGGAAAGTAAGTACAGATAAACAATTTCCTTATCCGTAAGCGATGTTACAAATGAGTATGATGCAGTTTCACGCAATGGGCCCACAGTCCACATCTGTAATTTTGCTTTTCTTAACCATTACTTATTGAAATACTGGCGCAAAACAAACACGTGAAATGTAATGTGTTCCCAGTCACTTATTATCGAATGGAGTTAATGTGTCACACTAAAAGGGGTAAACGATTAGCGATAAAATGAAAATGTTTTACATGACTAATAGATATTGTAGAATAATTGACTTCAATTTGATTGAATATAAATTAGAATGCTACCAGCTATAAAGTTGCAGTTGGAAAAGTAAGGGACTCTACATGTCTATAACTGTAAGTTTCTCTGTTGACAAGGATGAGATTGCTTCAACTTATGATAGCACCTCCTTACAAGAAGTAGAACTAAATTAAATCCTGTCGATTGTAATCAGTGCAGATTCTTTATTAATAACGTAACATTTCTAAACAAAAGTACATAGTTCCAAGTTTAAAATATGATAAAGCAGCAGAATTTACGCAAAATGTGATTCTAACATGCCTACATTTATTTTCTCAACTTGTCATTCTTTGAAATGCAAATGCAATTGAATTTGCAAATGGCAAAAGTTTATAAAAAACGTTTTTTTCAATTTCATTTGCTCGTTCGTCTATCTCTTTCATCTGATCGCCGATGCCGTAACAAGTCACTAAAATAACGAGTTAACTGCCCAGAAGGCACGGCTTTTTCTTCATCTTAATTTTTGATGCAAGCCCAAATTTTTGTACTAAAATTGAGTTGTTAAAAGGCACTTTACATTCCATTGCATTTGGCACCGCAGTTAAAAATATTTGGATACATTCTAATTAGATCTAAATTGGGTATACGATATACTCGTATAGATGACGACGGCTGTTCTCTTTGTCCGGACGACTTTTGTCTGTATCCGGAAAAAAATGTCTGATTCTGTTGCTTTATAGAAAGACAAAAGTTTAATTTACAATTTAACTATTAACTATTTAAAATGAAGAGATTTGCATCTTGCACATAAATATCTCTTTTTAACGATTTGAAGAGATTTATTATGAAATGAAAAGAAAAACCTTAATATACTCGTACCAATTGCATGTTAAAAGTGAGAATAAATAAAATTTCAAGGCTTACGGTAAAATATTCCAATGATTAATATCCATAATTTTCATACTTCATTAAGCTACAGCTAGTAGCTGCATAGAAGTTCATATTTTAAAATGATTTATGAAAAGCTTTCACACCACCTCATGTATTCACTGTTAAACATATTCAACAGATATCTCAACACCCAGTAGCAACTCTACCTTTCTATTCGTCGTCGGTTACAAATTTACTCTGTGAAATATTGCTCGTTACGCGAGTTCCTTTTGCCTAATGAATGTCCGCAACCGTCTCAATAACTCATCCATTTATCACTTGTGTGGACAACACTAGAGATATCGGGAAAGAAGCATCTTAATAATACTAGGATAGATCTTATCCCATAGAATTATCACATAAATCAACTGAGTCAATGATTAATACTGGTCGAGAGGATGGGATAGCGTTGTCGTTATAACGGTTGAGTATAATTAAATCGAGCTTCCGTATACTGAGTCTGTGACCGGTCTAGTAATAGAGGACGCAGCACACGACTCAGAAAATTAAGACCTTGGATCCAACGTAGCAATCTTGGGAACTTACGAATAGATTTGTGTAATTGCTGCTATTTCATTTGCTTACCCAACTCGTGTGTTCTGTATCATGTGTTGTATCGAAAGGAATTTTGAATTGAGGTAATACCGGGCAATACTATGGTATGATAAAAATAATGTTATTTATTTTTAATTTTAAGCAGATAGTTGGGAAATGATTTGCAACTATTCAAAAATTGCTATAGTTTGTTTTAAATTAAAAATACATTTTTTAACTATTTCTTCAATAGTTTTGAAAGTGGTTACAGCCGAATTATTAGTTGTCAATTTAGTCTAAGAAATTTATAAAAATAAGAATTAATAAATTATAAATCTGAAGTAATTCATAAAATTTAACTATAAAATATTTATAGCTACTTCTGCTTCTATTATACCGAGCTTATAAAACCCAGCCTGAACTACTTTACTCCGGTAAAATCTTAACAAAGGCGTATAAAAAATCACCCTTTCCAACCAGCCAGCTTTACGTCTATTTGGAGTATAATCTCAAATAATAAATAACCTTTGCGAATAAATACATGCACTCTCGCTAAGCGCGCTAGCACGGTGGTCCAAGACCGAGCACGTTGTTATATTCACGACGTTAATTTTAAAATTAGCATCTGTAAACAAATTGCTTTATCGCTCTCGCTACAAAAGGTCTGTTAGCCAATAAAACAGTACATACGCGGTAATGAAATGTTCACTTTTTTTGTAATTATAACACTGCACACAGTGCATATATGACTGCGGGTATGTTATTAGGGTTTAGTTTGTCAACAAGGGTAATTATAATATAGTGAAATTGCAAATTATCGTATTAATGAGCCAAATATAAAACAATTTTTTTTTGGCAGTCTAGCCAACTTTGCTTTGGTAATCTCAAAGTCACTTCTATAATATATAATGCATTAGTCAAATTGCCGACCTTGTCATCTTTGTCGCAGCATACGTTGATTACTTATAAATTCATCACGTTTATTCCTGGCACACTCAAAATTGGATTAAACATGTAAATTCACAAATTTCTAATTTATAGCATCATGCAAGATAGTTTTTTAAGTAGATAAAATATTCTAACGGTACTTCTTATACTGAAAGCATTAAATATTACTAATGTATTCTATTTAAAAAATATTATCGTGTCATTGTCATCAAGGTATTAGTTCCATTAGACCACACAGGAATCAAATTGCATCTTATTTTGCATATTTTCTGCATAACTGAACAAGTCTTTTGTCAATATTGTCTTCTCCATCATTGAACAAATGACTACTGGCGACCGTATGGTGAAGTAGGTGTCTAGTGCTATTCTGATTCACGAAGACTCGTTATATAACCTTTATGTTAAGGGAGACAAGGTTGAAAATAGCTTCAACGAAGTGCTATTGTAAAATGCAATAAGTATACGAAATGTAAATTAGTTCTGGCGTGCGCCGTCTTGTCGTGTTTTAATGTTCGCGCAAATTTCAATATCCTTATAAATGAAATGTCAGTCTAAAGCTAAAGGTTTATGGCGCGTCCCTTCAAAGGTCTTAATAAACGTCAAAATAAACAAAGCGATTGTGCAAAGAATATGCATCCGACTACGATTCTCAATGACTAATTATTTTATTTTCATTTATTCTAAAGAAAGAGCGAATAACAAACACTTTCGTTAAATAAATTATTTTATTTTATACAAGATGAAGGTAATGATAATTCATTTTCTACAGTATTAATATACAATATTCTATTGTATTGTTATAGAAAAACTAATATAACTCACTGCCACATAAGTAATATCATCAATTAGCATTAATTTAAAATAAGTACACATAAAAAACGGACTCAAGTACCATTGTTCAAAAGGAAATTTATCAGAGACTTACACTAGCCTTTTCTCGCGACTACGTCTACGTAGAACAATTTTCGTATTATCACATACAGGCTGAAGTTTCAAAAACAAATATTTATTTATTTCTAATACAACAAAGATAATATTTCATAATTTAACCCCAAAGATCCAGTCAACGATTTACTATACAAAATTTCATCCCATATGTGAACTCCTCGAAGCTTCTTTATCCCGACAAAAAGTAGCCAGTGTGTCTTTTTTTAAGTTCTGCTATAAGTTTGAAAGCGTAACAGACAGAGAATTTAAAAATAGACTGTTGTCTTATGCATTTGTAAGAAGGTAAGGAATAAAACAGGCAGTGGTATGAACGTTGGTCTGTCTAATTTTCAAAGCTATGCCCGTATCAGAAGATAATTATCATTGGTCATGGTGAAGGAAAATATCTTGAGGAAATTTATACTCCTGAAAGTTCTCCATGAAATTTTCAAAGGTGTGTGAAGTCAAACAATCCGGCACATATCCAGCATGGTTGGCTATGGCCTGTAAGACCCGAACACAGTAATGAGACGGTTATAGAAAGCAATTTTTGTTAGTTACAAGGATTAAAACCAATAGTTCAAGTGCTCTTACCTAATCCCCAGCAAATTTTATCAAAATACAGCTCAAAAATAGGTGAGCTAAAAACGAAACATGCCGAGTCTAATAACCCACGACACTGTTACCCATTTACATGAGATTCAGGTCCGTTGTCACAAGACGAGATTGCCTCGCCTCAACAAAGGTTTTTAATATCTGCACACACCCTGCGGCAGGAAAGGGCTATTTACATAAAAGCCACGTAGTTGTTTAAGAACAATCCGGCGTACATATTCGTGTGCCAACAACACGACCGGTACACGAATATTGTTATGCTAACTGGCTTCGTTAGTTTGTTCCTGGGAATTGTTTCGAGGGAAAAGAGTATGTAGGTACGTGCGCGCGGATTTATCCTGTGATCTTCCAACGAGAGTAATTTAGGCAAATTGTACCGATTCGTACATGTTTTCATATTTGATGTTTTTAAGCGACGTTATCATTTTTCCACTTAATAGTGTTATATCAAGTAGTGAGATTAACTGGGTTATTTCGACAGTAACATCTTTAAACGTATCGCACTAAAACATTCTACAAATTTGCTAGAGAATATATTACACAGCAAGGATTACGAGATTTTTTTAATTATCCCAAATGTTTGAAATATTATTACTTAATAACATTCCGTTAAAAGGGATATAACAGTTAATCTACTATCAAGTTTACTACCTATCATTAAATTCTGAAATTAATGGAACACAATAATTGAAAAATTAATGAATTGTAGAAATAAATAAGTTGCGCAATTAAATTTAACGACCATTTATCCTTTAAGTTTTTCTTTTTGAAAATAAATATAATTGTACACCGTTCTTTAATTTCTGATATCATAATTTTAAATCGTCATAAAGGTGCAGCTGAGGACTTCCATCTTGATTCCGTTAATGCGACAGTTCAGTTGACCTTTTATGATTACAAGTCTCGTGAGACATCTTGAAATTGCTTCCAAGTTGATTGTGAGATATTAAAACACATACTAAGTTATATTTACATATCATTTTCTATTATTCTCTTTTGTGTCTCTTTCTCCATTTAAGCTCTCTAATACTATAAAAAAAAGTGAACATTGCTCTCTCGAATTGGTGCTCTAACTTCCGAAGTTATGTGCGTATCAGTCAGTTGATTATCACTTGTTACGGTGAAGGAAAACGGTGAGGAAACCTGCACTCCTGAGAGTTCACCATAAACTTCTCGAAGATGTGTGAAGTCCACCAATCCGCACTTAGCCAGCGTGGTGGACTTTGGCCTGTACCCCTCATCTTGAGAGGAGATCCGAGGCCCGTAGTGGAACAGTTATGGGTTACAATGATGAATACTATTGTACCGTGGGTAATTTTTTTCTTCTCTATTAGCTTTCACAAAAAAAAAACATCTCAGTCTATCGTTTAAAATTTTACTATTTAATAAGAGTATCAATCTACCACAACATATACAAATTTTGCTCTTATTAATTCAAAACCAAATAAATCATTTTTAACTATGGAAATTAAAGAATTCCCTTCTACCAACACTGTTAATTAACTTTCATAAAGTATTCCAGTCAATTCCTTCTAGTTTCAATACAACGTCATTCCAGTAATTGCTAAGCATGAATCGATAAAATTACCCGCAGTCGGTGGCATTTACGCTATGAAATCTAAGACTTCATTTATGAAGAATCTGGCATTTAGAATAGGTTATTTAGACAGAAAGATATTAAAGTTCAGTAAGGTGACTCATTTTGCATATCGAGATGAGGTACAACTCAATTAAGGCGTACTGTGTCATAAATGCAAGGAAATGTACGTTAGTTTGCATTTAATTACGAAACGACGCTAGTAAACCAGTTAGTGTAGTTATATATAGTCACGTTTATTTTCTTATTAGCGATGGTTGTTTATTAATACAAATTAACTCCTTACTAATATTATTAATCCGAAAGTCAAACAATCTGTTCGTCTGTTACGAATCACAACGTACATATGTAGTTTCACGAGTTCCGCGAACCGATCCTAATCTACAAATAAGTCCACGATAACATACGCCTAACGTTTACAGTTATTTCACAATAACTACTTTTTTCTGATAACTGATTCTTTCAAAGCGGAGCTAGGCGCGTTTCTAGTTTTATTATAATTCACAAGACGTATGGTACGAATATGGCGAAACTAAAAAGGTTACGAATTTTCCACGGAACCCTAAAAAATGTAAGAAGATTTGACCCGATATTTTTCCCAAACTAACCTAAATTTATGCACGCATCTATAACGATAAATAAACAACGACAATAATTTATAACAAGCAATAATAACCATAACCATTTATATTAATTAACAAATAAATTCACATTAACAAAAGACAGTTAACACTTTTAAATGGCTACTCAGTCGAACGTTCAAAACAGACAGTTTCTGTTTTAATCAGGCTTAATATAGTGCCAGTTAATTAAAGTTAATCTCTTTTTATCTCGACGAATACCTGTTGAGGTGCTCGTAATTTTCTATTTAGTAAATATTTTCGGTGATGAGTTTCTCAACAAAGATAAGAGTAATAATCACATTGTATTTCCGCTTAGGAATTATAAGTAAATTGTAACTTAAAATAACGTTGTGGTTCCGTAGTTATAATCATTATTGCAGCCTTAGTTGTCCTACTACTGAGCTCACGTCTGTGAGGAACCAAGGTCATGTCCCGTCCATCCCCTCCACCACGCTGGTCAAGTGGGGAATCTTAAAGTGCAGGAGGATTCAGGAGTACGATATTTACGAGTAGGATACGATAGTTCTCACGATATTTTAATTGTAAAACGCACATAACTTTGAAATTCAGAGTTGCGCTCCGCAGGATTTCAATCAAAAACCTTCCGTTCGAGAGTTCAATTTTCAAACCATTGAACAGGTTGGTTATAATAAAATCACCGAAGTACCCGAAGTAACCGAACACGGGAGAGTTTTGTACCGTACCATATGAGTTAGATTTCCGTACGAAAAAACGGTTATTGGTATAAATTGTAACTTATAAAACAACACTGAAATTCTGTAATTATGAATTGACTAAGTACAAAAAGCAATCACACAAGTAGCTGTAGTATCAAACAATATTTAGTTTGATTTCCATCCGTCCAAATTATTATTGGCATAAATACTAAAAAAACATGATATTTCGTAAATTAAACTGACAAAGAGCGAGTTGCAGTTATACATGAAAAACATCCGTACTATCGTGGTATATTTTCTATGATGTCGAACTGTATTATAGACCGGATTGTAGGCTCTAGTTTTTACAGAATAGCTTAATGTGGACGTTATAATAACAACAAATATTTGAAAAAGGTAAAAATTTATACAAGAGACACGTTTTTTTTCGTTGAGTAAATATTGCACGGCGCTACGGAACTCACCGCTTGCGGTTCCGATTCTTATTTGTCCAATTTCATTTTTATAATTCTATTCTGTTTTAATCTATGTACATTAAGCAGCGTACAAATGAATGATGTGTCACATTTGCTTAAGAAGGAAGTTGATGTAACCAAACGTCATTCTACATTTGAATTTGGATTTAGTACAAATTAACCGAATTAAAAATATTAACTCGCACACAGCTTACTCAAAAAACGGGTAAATAAATTTGAATAATGGAGCACCTTCTACATTATTGCCCTTATCTTTAGCTTTTAATTGTGCTTTTAACTATTTAAGTCCTTAAGATTATATCAAAACTATCTTTGAATAATGTAAAAAGTCAAGTCACCTGGTTCAGTTTTAGACTTTTTAATAATTTGTTTCTTAGTAGTATTTTAAGTTTAATAACATATGAAATACTTCAAATGTTTTTATTAATTTGATGCCCGTTGCTACGCATACACTTATCAACCATGACATGTGTTCGATCGATATCATTTTGGTACCAAAATCTTTTCCAGAGGATTCTGAACAAAGCTGCTAAAGACATCTGTGCTCTAACTCCTACTATTTCCGAGTCTATAATGAACAAACAAACAAACTTCCTAACAAACAAAAAATTATTTACATTATATAAATAGATTTAATATAATTTTTAACCATAAACATGCAATAGATATTTATTTAAATATGACATAAGATTCGAATTTGTGAATTAAAGTTGGCAGTTCAGGGGATTGTATAATAATATTCAGTATAACGTATACAAAAATAGTTTTTAGTAATTTATTCGTTTGTTTTATTTCCTGGCCACATTCTTAAATTTATATTAAATTGCAAAAATATGTTTCCAGAAATTTTTAAGTGGTAAAATTTCAAAAAACATTCTTACCCCTTATTATACGCACCTATACTAGGAACTAAGGAAAGACTTATAAGACGATTTTTACGCTGATATAAAAGTTGCATAAATCACAAGACGAGCAAAGTAACTTTGCATGTTCCCAGCACGTGACTATTTTTTGGGGAGTGCGATATTGAAGAATATTGGATACATTTTTACGCAACATTTTTTTGTTTCATAAGTCTCTAAAGTGCAAAGGCATCTGGATAAGGAAAGAATCAGAATTCTTCTTTAACGTTAAATATTTCACATATTACAATATTGTGGCATACATAATGTATTTACCTACATACTATATTACGAGGAGTTACAATAGTAACAATTTTGAGTATAAGAAACACAAATCATTCGAGGGAGCATAACATATTTATTAGGTGCTTCCTGGTATATAAAAAAGGAATCAAACCATAAACTTATACTAATAATAATTTTTTTTATTTTTCTTTTATTTATAATTTTATGTATTTTTTATTTTATTTTGTTACATAAAATACATACATATACTATGAAACGCTCATAGAGTTTTTGTTGACCTTAATTGATCAACTCATCATAGGTGACTCCTGGTGTCAAAAGTGCTAGTTTTATGAGCGCTTCTATCTGTCAAAGGAGATTCATGAAACATAAATGCCCTGCACTGGAAGCCAAATTTACTGACCGCAAAAAGATTAAGCCTGAATCTAGGAAGCAAGATGTAATGATAATTTTGCACATCAATTTCCTTTTAACATCAGATTTTTGTAATCCATTAAGTATGAAATGCAGCCAATTATTTAACCTAACAATTATCATCTGTATTTCTATTACAGTACTTTATCACAATGCATAACGCCACGTAATAATACTATTATCTCAGTCTTCGGAACAGCGATACTTTTTTGACTGCACTTAATTTGGAATGTTGATGAACTACATACTTAAGCATTATGTATATCTATTTTACTTTATTTTGGTAAATATATTGGTTCGGTAACATTATACGTTTCTGTTATACGTCATATGAAACACTATACTCGGTGCAAGTCCACACTAACTTGTCAATTTTGTACGGAAAAAAATCCAGATCGAATGTGCACCGAGTATACGATATATTACGAAATCGACGAAAAGTATGTTGTGAGAAACAAAAACTAAAAGAATACTTTATAAACCTGCAAGATTAGATCTGTCAGTTAATGGCAATTTATAAATGATTCAACACGATTTCCAAGAACTATTAATGTACGATTAGCCTCATTGGCCAGGAATCTTTTATCACAAATTTGCTAATTGCATGTATATTCATTTATTTGCATGATGAATTCACAATTCTATGCCACTTCTGAGTAATGAACACTGTTTGCCTGATTGCATTTTAATTCCTTGTGTGAAAATGTAAGACTACTTACATCTTTAGAATTTACTCACATACAAGTTCACTGTAACTTAAAAATTAATGCTATATCTACTTCATATCACGTGAAAAATAAAACACCTTTTTTCTAAGGTAAGTACCCTAATTACAAAAAACTATAGCCATAGAAATGTTTAGAATCCGCCAAGATGTCAGTATAAATTCATAAATTAATAACCTAATAATAATTAGATATAATAAAATATAATTTAAATCTATCTAAAAACACCCAGGTCTACCAACATGGGGTTGAGGATAATCCAGCATACGAATTTAAACGGCTTTAAAAATCCGTAAATAACCCCTTAAAACGTGTAATTTGACCAAAATATGAAGCCACAGCGTAACCTCACACGATTGTCTCAACAATTCATGAATTCTTAAACTAAAGACAGTGCAATTTGTCCGTAAAATCACGAAATTTTCTCTCTATCATGTCATCACATCGAAATTAACCCTTCAGAATCTCTCATTAAAATTATCGTGACTTTTGTCACAGTATCGAAACGTCCATAACATTTGGCGCGTGTGCCGATTTATAACCTCAATTAGTTAGTGACGCGTGCTTACACCAACGACAACTGACAAATCGACAAAACCGGCAACCGTTGCACGTGGGTGGTGGCACCACAATACCACAAAAAGACAACCATCTCCTCTCGGAACAACCTAGCCCTTATTCCAAGTCCAAAGAGTTGATCAACTCCACTTGGAATCGTTTTGCTGTTTTACCATAATATAGCTGTCACGATGAGCGATTTGTACAGTGTCTTGTAGCTAGAAGCGCTAACCAGTCCTAAGCGAACATGAAGTGATGCGTCAGACGAATTAATTGCTAGGTAAATCTAGAAATACCTACTTACATGCTTGTATTTCATGTATTATAGCTGATGACCAACAAATCTTACAAATGGTTCGTTTTCATCACGAATAACACTAAAAAATAAACAAATTTTGGTTTCAGAGCCAATGTTAGTATTCAATTTGGACCAGATCTTGTAATAATTTTGAACAGAATAAAAAAAAAATTAAAGTTAAGTGGACGGAGTTACACGTAAGGAATTTATCATCTTCTCTGTCTACGTTATCAGCACCCTTTTTTTGTGACGTGTGTCATAAAGAAACTATGACACTTAGGTGATATTAGAAGACAAGCAAATAACACAGATAAAGTATATAAAAATCTGTGTCACTAACTAACTTTTTCTGTGAAATAATCTACCTTGGAATCAACCGCAAAACCTCCGGGTTTACGGCTTAAAAACTCAGCAATAACTGGGCCACAGGATTAATTAATTATTGACGTCGCAAAACCCCAGCTTATTTGTAATTTTAACAATAATGGCAGATTAATTTAACAGATAATTACTTGTGATAAATGATTGAAGACTATTATAATCGAATACGACTTTAACATTATTTGCCTCGCAAAATTGGTTCTGTAGGCAATCAAACGACAAATTTACATAATTACTGGATATAACCACAGTGTAATTGGTTTTCTATTGGTGTCGATTTGTTACTACTGTTTAAAGATTACGCTACTGCCTATAACGTAAGAGCTAAGTTTTATCTGTGGCACGTTCGTAATATATCTTACAGGAGGAACTATTAGTACGATATAAGTGGCCGATATATTTGTGTTACTCTTTGTCGGTTTTATACAAATGCGCAAAGACTATTCATTATAGACGCTATTAAACAGATAATGAATACAAAGATTATTCATTAATACCACAATATTTTAAAAAAACATCACCTCTATAATACTAAAGTTAATTTAAATCCACTTAACATTAAATCGTTACAGATTCTTAATAGTCATGCCGAATCAAAAATGATACAAAATATGTGCAGATAATTTTCAAATACATTTCCAATGAAACTCCACTTTATTCATCTGTTTAATAATATGGCGTCAGGTTGCCGCCATATTGAATTTTATTTTTTGACATGTCTTTAGTGACATTTCCACAATTATTGTTGAAACTGATTGACGTTTCAGATCGATAAACCGATATTCAATCAGTCCTGCGTTTGATTTCGAAAATACTACGAAAGAACATACGGTACATAAGCGGCTAACCTTTTTTTCGAAGCGCTATTCGGTTAAAAGTAATCATTGCACAAGCATAGAAGATAAAAATTCTAACGAACATATCCATTCATGTTTTCTCATGGAATTTCAGAATTTTGTGCACCAAAAATGAAAGAAGACCGGTATTTTTTCACGCAGCCAAAAAGTGCATAGGCTTAACGGCTTCCGCGGAAAAGCAACAAAGGCCGATTTTAAATCCAGTACTCGGATTATATTACTACGGTAACTCCAGAACCGAAGGCTAAATGGGATATGGTTATTACTTATAAAGAGACTTACTCACGTCCAACTTACGTAACTTTAAACTTCCTACTAATATTATAAATGCAAAGGTTTGTGAGGAGGGTGGATTTTTGTTACTCGTTAAGACAAAAACTACTGAACGGATCTGAATGAAATTTGGTACAGATATAGATTATATTTTGGAATAATACATAGGGTATTTTTATCGACGTACCTACCACGCGGGCGTAGCTGCGGGCGGAAACTAGTCTAGTATATTCTTGATCGAAGCTCGATCCGAAAGTAGATTATTTAAGGGGCTGCAGCGGGCACGATAGACTGAGTCTGTGGCGAGCAATTTAAAATTTAATCATACGCTGCGTGGGGAGTGCTGCAGATACCAGTGTTTTTACACGCGCTCTGATTAAAAGCACAAAATCAAAGGACTTGCATAAGTAACAGTGTTTTAACCATTTTGTTTATATTTTACAATGTTTTATCCACTTTTTTTAAGTAGCAATGTTCGCCTGGTAGATCCTGGGTTCGGACCCTATGGGCACTTTTAAGTTATGTGCGAATTACAAGTTTATTATCACTTGCTTCGGTGAAGGAAAACATGATTACAAAACCTGTATTCCTGAGAGTTCCCCATAGAGCTCTCGAAATTCTCTGGATACTTTACCCATCCATACTAAAGTGTGATCGGAAAAGATAAGTGGGCGCGGTCGGTAGTAGAATGGGTGACCGCTAGTAGCAAAAATTTCATGAACGCGTCCATGTTTCAGACGGAATGTAAAGCAGTCTCAGATTTTATCGTTAGATAGCAATCGTTAAGCCAGGCCTTCGGTCAGGACAAAAACGTTCGAGACTTGGATTGGCCACTAACATCCAATCCGCAATGTAGAAACGTACTGGAAGTCTAGGCCGTCTCAGTATGAAGAGAGACCTATGCTTACAGGCCATCAACGGGTTGGAGCAGCCACCATCCAACCTCCTATTGTGATCAACTGGGTTCATCATTAATAATTGACGCTAGACGTGTAACAATATAAAGAATCGTTATAATATTCTGCAGCAAATACAACAGAGAAAAATACATCGATATTTATCGAGGTTAGTTAGCTAATACTTTACACAGATTAAAAATACTTGAATCGAAAGGCTAGATGCAAAACACCAATAGAATAAAAATTCGAAATACATTGCAATTTTATTAACGGGTAAACGTTTTTAATTGCATTAAGTTTGTTACACGGCCCACTATTGAGCAAGGGTTTCTTCTCTAAATGAGAACGTTAAAGCTGCTACCACGCTGGCCAAGTGCGGATTGGCAGACTTCACACACCTTTGAGTTTTCCAAACTTTCCGGCATGCAGGTAGCGATGTTTTCCATCACAGTTACAGCGAGTGACATTTAAATGCTTAAAACGCACAAACTCGTAGCCCCCAAAAGTCAAAAGTGCGCGCACTGGAATTTGAACCCGTAGCCCCTGAGCAGGAGGCCGAATTTTTAACCACATTATTTTTAGTATTTAGCACCCCTGTTAATATTA